>ML830827.1:68808-79007 GCA_009831015.1 Picea engelmannii | reverse complement strand
TTGTTGCAAGTTGTTCCCTAGAGTGCTTGAGCTCCACAGCTTGGGATCTTATGAGATCCTTGTCCAAGTAAATCTTGTGGGGAAGGGAGAAGAGCCTTTGCTTAGCTCAAAGGGCTTGCAATCGATCTCCCGAACACTTGAAAAAAAGAAATAGAGCGGAGTATTGTTAGAAATAGGGAAAAATCAAAACAAAAATGCTTTAAAAAAATTCATGTTCACTAAATCGGCATAAAGAAGAAGAGATATAAATAGATCTGGAACCAAACAATATTTCTGAGTATAAAAATAAACTTTTAGCTTACCTCTAGATTCAATGACAGATGTACCTTTCACATGTGTGGATGCATGCCTCTTTAAATATGCTCAGACTTTAGTTTAGGTTCATGGATCAAACCTCTAGGGTTTGATCTCTATCAAAGAGGATTGTGGGACAGTTTTTCCATAGATAGAAACCCCCAAAGAAAATAGCAATAAAACCACAGACTTAACAGCAATACCCCTAGCAGAAAAAACCCTTCACTGGATAGTGATATAGCACAGGAATGAGATCTGGACAGGTAAGAAAAAACCTTTAACTCAGAAAACTTGATGCAGGAGCATCCCTCACGACAAGCAAAACCAACGTGGAAGCAGAAGATAGCTGGAAGACGTCCAGCGCAAGTTTCTGAATTTTAAAATTTTCCCTTGAAGTTGATGCACTGAATATAAATGAGGCCATTTAATTTAGGCGCCTTGGTAAGAATGTAATCAGACCTCGAGCCATACGCTCTCGTCTGAGATAAACAAAGGCATTTATAGTAGTAGTTGCAGGTAGATAGAATTGAATTCTTAGATTAGACAGTTTTTAGAGTGCAGGAGGGAAACTGGATATAGACACCCTCATTTGTATCATTGTAACATTAAGCAACAGGAGTTAGAAGAATTTAGAGTATAGGAGAATAGCATAGAGATGTAGAAGAACACCCATGTATAGATCTTGAATTAATAGAAGAAGTCAATTCAGATTCATGGTTGTTGTGTTACTCTCTGTGTATGTGTGTTGAATGCTCTAGTGTTTTCTTCCTATTAGGCAGTGTTGTTATGTTGTGCGTATGATTTCATGTGTTAAGATAGAAGTCTGAGGGGAGGTGAAGTGAGTTACGATTGTTTCTCTATCTGAGCCAGGAGATTCCTGCAAGGTGTGCAGTTGAATTCATCCGCAAGGGGTGCGTTGATGAAGGCCCAGTAATTAAAATCTCATTTTCAAAGCTCTCAGAAGTGAAAGGGGGTTGCTAAATCCGTGCAAGGAGTGTGCAGGCTAAGAAAAGTGTCAGTTGTAAATCTGAGCAAAGGAGATCTAAGACTGTTGCTGCAGGAAGTTCGCAGTGTCGGAAGGATCCAACACTTGGGAAGTTGTTGAATGTTGAGTGCAAGGAGTGCGCGCAAGTTCCTCTGAAGAATCAGAGTGGGAAATCTCAGGAGGTATAGCACCTTCATGACATCATTAACGTAGAGTACAGGAGTTTTCTGTGCCAAGAACTCCTTAAGAAAGGAGGAGAGAAATTGACGGTCAGGATTCATAGAGGAGATCGACGAAATCCAGTCAGTCGTTAGATCTTGGGAAGTTGCGCAGGGTTTAAGCCCCAGTGAGCAGACGAGGAGTCTCAGAGGAGTCATTGGGATATCAAGGTCATCGAGTTTTTTTCAAGGAAAAAAATAGGGATCTTGTGGTTCCCAAAATCTTGTGAAGGGATCATAGTCGTAGATCCCAGACGAGACACGTGTCATAAATCCGGAGCGAGTCGAGGTTTGGCATTTCAGGGTTTCCGAAGGCATAGAACTCTCGCAAGAAGGAATCACAATTTGTGATTTCCCGACGGGAGTTTTGCACCGTCCATAGGCGAGGACGCGTGGTGAGAGATCCCGGATAGTTCGGAGTTCAGGATATCGAGATTTCCAGAGTTGTGAAACTCTTGCACAACGGAATCACGATCCACGATTTCCTGACACTGTCGGAGCCGTCGATTTGAGGGACACGTGTCCGAGGATCAAAAGGAATCAAGGTTCAGCATTTCAGGATTCTTGGTGACGAGAAAATCACGATAGGAGAAGTTGCAAAATCCCAAAACACGACGGCCCCCCCATCAGAGCATTTCAGTCGAGGACAGGTGTCATTGGAAATCGGAGAATCAGAAATCCGAAGGGCGTAAGTTCTATGCATTCCCATTTCATGAAGTCTGAAACTCCGATAGGGGAAGGACTATGGTCTTGTGGACCAGCAGGTCACATGCGCAAGATTTAGCCGGAGGGGGCTAAGGGGTACAGAGGTACCATCGCCGATCGGGAATTGGGGATCCGTGAGAGCAGCGGATCACGACAGTGAGAGTGCCGATTTCCCAATCGGAAGAAGTCCCGATAAAATCAAGGAACACGTGGGTGCATATTTCATCGGGGTTCGGGGATTGGTAAGACCCGATCTGGTGGCTGTAGGACTCGCGATCGCGTGAGGTCCGATTTCCCGATTTTGATAGGGAGATCATAAATAAAAAAAAATTGGGTGACAAAGTCTTGAAAGGGGATTTTGAAGAGCATTCTATCTCTTCGAGCATAAGGAAGAGAAGGTCCTGGTGGGAGCGGACGTGCCCTGGGTGGCACGTTTGCGTCAAGTGGTATTAGAGCATAGAAAAGCTTATTTGCTTTCTATAGAAGAGGACAAGGAGAATTAACCATGCCGCCAAGGAGAAGAGGCAGACAATCACCCGATCCAGAGGAGGAAAGGGAGTTGTCCAGAGGAAGGGAATTTTCCAGAGACAGAGGTAGGCAGGTACAGAATCCAAACGTGGAAAGAGGAATGAAAAATCTTCATGCCAGAATGGAGGACATGGAGATAAGACAAAGGCGGAACACTGATGCAGGAGATATCAGTGAATCCGAGGATGAAGGTGATGCTGGACATGAAGAAGAAGAAATCCCAACAGAAGATGCAGCCAATGAGCGTTTAATTAAGGCTATCGCTCGGATGAGTTCAAAAACAAGGATGGACATTCCAGCTTATGAAGGGAGTATGTATGAAGAAGAGATGCTAGATTGGATTAGAGCTCTTGATACTTATTTCGATTATGAGGATATCGAAGATGATAAGAAGGTCAGACATGTTGTCACAAGATTAAAGGGACATGCAGCCTTGTGGTGGGATGAACTGCAAGCTGACAGGCGTTGCCAAGGCAAGTAGAAGATTAAGAGCTGGGATAGGATGATTGCAAAGATGAAGGCGAAATTTATTCCCAGGGACTATCAAAATTCTCTGTTCAGGAGGATGCAGAACCTGAGATAGAATCTGATGACAGTGAAAGAGTATACAGAGGAATTTTACAGGTTGAATATTAGGGCAGGTCATCACAAAAGCAATGACGAAAAGGTGGCCAATTATATGAATGGCCTGAGGTATAAAATTCAGGATGAACTAAATTTGGTGACCATCCGAACAGTGGAGGATACATACCAATTGGCTCTGAAAGTTGAGGAGAAGCTGAGCCGTAAACAAAGTCAGATGGGTCGAGGCAGGAGTCGACCCAAAGGTAAATCAGTCACCCAAGATAAATACCAGAAACCAAAGGATGACTGGAAGAAACCTCAGACTCAGACAGAGAGAGGTGGAAGTTCATAGAGAGGGAGATATGCTGAGCAGAGAGAACAGCATACTGAGCAAAGAGGATGATATGATGATAATAATAGGTTTCCTCGTACCAGAGGCAGAGGAAGAGGAAGAGGTGGAGTAATCACATGCTTCACATGTGGAAAGAATGGGCACAAGTTAGTTGACTGTCCAGATAGGAAGAAGGATGGAGGAGAAGCTCACATCGTCGAGGAACAGAGGCGAGATGTTGAGGCAGAGTACGTTGAAGGTGGAAGATCGCTAGTGATGCGAAAGGTCCTTTTGATGTCGAAGAAGGAGATGGAGAATCCATCACAGAGGAACAGTCTTTTTAGGATTGCTTGCAAGACCAAGGGTTGGGCGTGCAAGGTCATTGTGGACAGTGGAAGTACCGATAATCTCGTTTCAGCTGAGATGGTAGAAAAGCTGGAGCTGGAGACAACTGATCACCCAAAACCATACAAAGTTTCATGGCTACAGAAGGGACATCAGGTAAATGTCACTAAACAGTGCTTAGTTGACATTAAAATAGGAGGATATAATGATAAGATTTTATGTGATGTTATTCCTATGGATGTCTGTCATTTATTATTGGGAAGATCATGGCAATATGATAGAAATGTAATTCATGATGGGAGGAAGAATACATATACCCTGGAAAAGAATGGGAGAACTCATATGTTGTGTCCAATTGAGGATAAAGAGGTGAAGCCGGAGGTAAACAACTCTGTACTTCTCATGAGTGGGAAGGAACTTCTTACAGAAGTTAAGAGCAAGGAGGATCCACAATTCTTTGTGGTCAAAAAACCGAGAATTGTTCTGACAAGCACAAGAGTGGACGATTTGCCAGGAGAAGTGCAGGAACTACTGGAAGAGTTCGTTGATATTGTAGTGGACGAACTACCTCATTTGTTGCCACCGATGAGGAGCGTGAGTCACCATATAGACCTCATACCAGGAGCTAGTTTACCAAACAAAGCCACGTACAGATTGACGCCATAGGAGAATGAAGAGGTTAAAAGACAAGTCCAGGAGTTATTGGACAAAGGTTTGGTTAGGGAAAGCTTGAGTCTGTGTGTTGTTCCACTAGTACTCAGTCTGAAGAAAGACGGAGGTTGGAGGATGTGCACTGATTCAAGAGCAATAAACAAGATAACTATCAGGTATAGATTCCCATTGCCAAGGATGGATGATCTGATGGATTTCTTAAGTGGAGCAAAATGTTTTTCAAAGATAGATTTCAAGAGTGGATATCATCAAATTCGTATGAGAGAAGGTGACGAATGGAAAACAGCATTCAAGACAAATGAAGGTTTGTACGAATGGCTTGTCATGCCATTTGGTTTGACGAATGCACCGAGTACCTTTATGAGGTTGATGAATGAAGTCCTGAAGGATTTCATTGGGAAATTTTTCATCGTGTATCTGGATGACATATTGGTTTTCAGCAAAACAAAGGCTAAACATCTGAGACATTTGGCTATTGTGATGAAGAGATTACAACAAGAGAAGTTGTTGATAAATATGAAGAAGTCCTCATTCATGAAGACAGAACTCATTTATTTGGGGTTTGTTATTTCTGCAAATGAGTTGAGGATGGATCTAGATAAGGTGGAGGTAATTAAGAATTGGCCATCACCGAGAAATATTTTCGAGGTGAGGAGTTTCCATGGACTAGCTAGTTTCTACCAAAAATTCATCAGGAATTTCAGTGGTATTAGTGCAGCAATGATGGATACAGTGAAGAAAAGACATAAATCTTTTCACTGGATGGAAGAGGCTGAGAAAAGTTTCAATTTATTGAAACGGAAGATTACAGAGCAACCGGTTTCGGTGTTGCATCAATTTTCAGAAAACATTCCAGGTAAAATGTGATGCAAGTGGGTTTGCCATAGGAGCAGTCTTGAGCCAGGAAGATAGACCGATTGCATATTTCAGTGAGAATCTGAATGAGGCAAAAGATAAATACTCAACATATGATAAATAATTCTATGCCATCATACAGGCATTGAAGAAATGGAGGCACTATTTGATTCCAAAGGAATTTGTTTCATATAGTGATAACCATGCATTACAATTTGTGACTCAACAGGAAAAGTTGAATCAGAGGCATGTTAAGTGGGTTGAATACATGCAAAATTTCACTTTTGTGATAAAACATATTTCTGGTACTGCTAACAAAGTTGTTGATGCTTTGAGCAGGAAGTGCTTGTTGTTGCAGGAGTTCAAAGTCAGGACGTTGGGCTTTGATGACATGAAGGACATGTAGGCAAATGATTCAGACTTCAAGGAAGCTTATGAAGCAGCTGAGAATCCAGTTCTCAGAGACAGAAGCTAGTGGATAGAGTACGTGATCCAGGACGGATTTCTGTTCAAAGGCAATCAACTGTGTATTCCAAATTGCTCCATGAGGGAGAACTTGTTGAAAGAGAAGCACAGTGGAGGATTGGAAGGACATTTTGGCCATGATAAGACATTTGCAAAGCTGAGCGAAGCATACTTTTGGCTAGGGATGCGGTCATAAGTCAAGAAGTTTGTGGATAGATGCAGGATTTGCCAGCATTCAAAAGGAAGGAAGCAGAATGAGGGTTTTTATCAACCATTGCCCATACCTGAGAAGTCGTGGGATGAAATTAGCATGGATTTTGTATTGGGATTGTCGAGGACACAAAGAGGTGTTGATTCAATCTTTGTGGTAGTTGACATTTTTTCTAATATGGCACACTTTATTCCATGCCAGAAGACCAGCGATGCGACTCACATCGCAAATTTGTTTTTCAAAGAGATTGTGCGACTCCATGGATTGTCGAAAAGCATAGTTTCGGACAGAGACACAAAATTCATAGGGCATTTCTGGAGAACATTGTGGAAGAAGATAGGAACTAATTTGATATTTATTTTTTCTTATCACCCTCAGACGGATGGACAAACAGAAGTGGTCAACAGAAGTCTGGGAGATTTGTTGAGGAGCTTGGTGACAGAGCACCACAGCAGCTGGAATAGCATATTACCGCAGGCAGAGTTTGTGTATAATGACTCAGTAAATCAGAGCACAGGGAAAATTCCATTTCAGATTGTATATGGAATGCAGCTGAGAGGGGTTTCTGAATTGAGGGATTTAGAACAGACTGATACTAGCAGCGCTAGTGAAGGAGAATTCGCTGAAGCAATGATGGAACTTCACAGCCAGGTGAAGGAGCGACTTTTGAAGTCAAGTCAAGAGTACAAGCACAGAGCAGATCAGCATAGGAGACAACTTCAGTTTGAAGTTGGTGATCTGGTTTTGGCACATTTGAGGAAAGAAAGGCTTCCAAGAGGAACATACAACAAGCTGAAGATGGAGAAATTTGGGCCATGCAAGGTCTTGAAGAAGATGGGACAAAATTCTTATAAAATTGAGTTACCAGATAGGATCGGAATATCTCCGATATTTAACGTTTCGGATTTATATCCATATAAAGATGATGAAGAAGGAGTAGAAGGTGATGATCAACCAGAGGTCCAGTGGCAGAAGCAGATGCCAGTTGCAAAGAATCCACAGATGGAGCAGATACTAAACAAACGAGTGGGTAAGAAAACCAGGAGGAAAGAATATTTTGAATATTTAGTTAAGTGGAAGGGTCATCTAGTTGAAGATGCCAACTGGGAGACTGAAGCAGGGATTCAGAAGCATGGACATACCATGCGGGAGCTCATGGACAGGAGCCCATGCAAATTTTCAATCGAGGGAGTATGATGTAGGAGCATCCCTCACGACAAGAAAAACCAACGTGGAAGCAGAAGACAGCTGGAAGACGTCCAGCGCAAGTTTATGAATTTTAAAATTTTCCCTTGAAGTTGATGCACTGAATATAAATGAGGCCATTTGATTTAGGTGCCTTGGTAAGAATGTAATCAGACCTCGAGCCATACGCTCTCGTCTGAGATAGACAGAGGCATTTATAGTAGTAGTTGCAGGTAGATAGAATTGAATTCTTAGATTAGACAGTTTTTAGAGTGCAGGAGGGAAACTGGATATAGACACCCTCATTTGTATCATTGTAACATTAAGCAACAAGAGTTAGAAGAATTTAGAGTATAGGACAATAGTAGAGAGTTGTAGAAGAACACCCATGTATAGATCTTGAATTAATAGAAGAAGTTTATTCAGATTCATGGTTGTTGTGTTACTCTCTGTGTATGTGTGTTGAATGCTCTAGTGTTTTCTTCCTATTAGGAATTGTTGTTATGCTGTGTGTATGATTTCATGTCTTAATACAGAATTCTGAGGGGAGGTGAAGTGAGTTACGATTATTTCTCTATCTGAGCCAGGAGATTCTTGCAAAGTGTGTAGTTGAATTCATCCGCAAGGAGTGCGTTGATGAAGGCCCAGTAGTTAAACTCTCGTTCTCAAAGCTCTCAGAAGTGAAAGGGGGTTGCTAAATCCGTGAAAGGAGTGTGCAGGCTAAGAAAAGTCTCAGTTGTAAATCTGAGCAAAGGAGATCTAAGACTGCTGCTGCAGGAAGTGCGTGGAGTCGGAAGGATCCAACACTTGGGAAGTTGTTGAATGTTGAGTGCAAGGAGTGCGCGCAAGTTCCTCTAAAGAATCAGAGTGGGAAAGCTTAGGAGGTATAGCACCTTTGTGACATCGTTAACGTAGAGTATAGGAGTTTTTCGTGCCAAGAATTCCTTAAGAAAGGAGGAGAGAAATCGATGGTCATGATTCGTAGAGGAGATCGACGAAATCCCGTCAGTCGTTAGATCTCGGGAAGTTGCGCAGGGTTTAAGCCCCAGTGAGCAGATGAGGAGTCTCGGAGGAGTCATCGGGATATCAAGGTCATTGGGTTTTTGTCAAGGCATAGAATCAGGATCTTGTGGTTCTCGAAATCCCGATAAGGGATCATAGCCGTAGATCCCGGATGAGACACGTGTCAGAAATCCGGAGCGAGTCGGGGTTCGACATTTCGGGGTTTCCAAAGGCATAGAAATCTCGCAAGAAGGAATCGTGATTTGCGATTTCCCAACGGGATTTTTTCACCATCCATCGGTGAGGACGCGTGACGAGAGATCCTGGATAGTTTGGAGTTCGGGATATCGGGATTTCTGGAGTTGTGAAACTCTTGCACAACAAAATCGCGATCCGCGATTTCCCAACACAGTCGGAGTCATCAATTTGAGGGACACGTGTCCGAGGATCAAAAGGAATCGGAGTTTGTCATTTCGGGATTTTTGGTGACAAGAAAATCACGATAGGAGAATTCGTGAAATCCCAAAACACGACGGCCCCCCCATCATAGCATTTCAGTGGAGGACAGGTGTCATCAGAAATCAGAGAATCGAAAATCCGAAGGGCGTAAGTTCTACGCATTCCCATTTTGCAAAGTCCGAAACTCTGATAGGGGAAGGACTCTGGTCTTGTGGACCAGCAGGTCACATGCGTAAGAGTTAGCCGGAGGGGGCTAAGGGGTGCAGAGGTACCATCGTCGATCGAGAATCGGGGATCAGTGAGAGCAGCGGATCACGACAGCGTGAGTGTTGATTTCCCGATCAGAATAAGTCATGATAAAAGCAAGGAACACGTGGGTGCATATTTCATCGGGGTTCAAGGATTGGTAAGACCCGATCCAGTGGTCGTAGGACTCGCGAGCACGCGAGGTCCGATTTCCCGATTTTGATAGGGAGATCATAAAGAAAATTTCTATGGGTGACAAAGTCCCGAAAGGGGATTTTGAAGAGCATTCTAGCTCTTCGAGCATAAGGAAGAGAAGGTCCTGGTGGGAATGGACGTGCCCTGGGTGGCGCGTTTGCATCAAAACTGGACAACAAGATGAAAAACCCCACACAATGATCTCAGCACACCACGCGGCAGCCAGTAGAGGGATCTTCAATCCTCACACAACAAAGAAGAGAGTCCAGAAGTAGCCCATGGCACCTATACACAGATCAGTGGCCTTAAAGGAAGATCTGGCATCCACCAAAACATGCTTGGTTGCAAGAGGACAGGTCCAACAGCTTTTGAGAGGCACCTCACAGTTCATAAGTGGCAGATCCAGCCATCAACCATTAGCAGAACCTTAAAGGAGAATCTTCCAACCACCACATAAAACTTAGAAATGAAACTGATAAACAAAGGAGAGGTCACACCAATCAAAGGGGAGTAGTTATTGAGGTAGTCGCAGCAAGGAGAGGGAGGAGAGAGTGAGTGTGTGTAAAATTCAATAGGGTAGGGTCTAATTTCTAGTTAGGGAGAGGGGTTAGGGTAATTAGGATTATAATTAAATATTGACATTTAATTAATATAAATATTAATTAAAATCCTAATTACATATAAAACCCCAATAACAAAAAATAAAACCCAATTACATAAACCAAGAGGGAAAGAAAAACAACAAGGGGGTACCTGTTAAGATAAAGTCAAAGGGGGGGTTCCATAGTGGAAAAATATGTCCACATGAGTCTCATAGTGACCTATAAACTTTATCATCACTGCATAAGGGGGTACATCAACAATGTGGTCATGTCCATCTTCATAGGCACTCCTAGGTCTCATGGACCATCCCGAGAGAGAGGAAGAGGATCACACATC
>ML830826.1:17181-55521 GCA_009831015.1 Picea engelmannii | reverse complement strand
TGTAGTGTTGCTCCTCCCGATTCCAATGAGCTATTACACTAAGAGGTTCCTCCAAGTAATGTGCCCAAAATGACCTCTTTAGTGAATTCCATTGACTTATAGCTCAAAATAGTCAAAATCATGGAAATCATCGGAATGCAACGGAACCAAAGCCAACTTGTGCAGAATGGATCATAATGATGATATATGATGAGAAATTCCACCTGGACCTCACAATGCCTCTCAATAACCCATGTACTTGCTATAACATCCATCTGGCTACTCTGGTCATCATAAACCTCTGCACTGTGATGATGTCCCAAAGTGGGGACATTACAGTCCTCCCTGCTAGAAAATTGCTTGTCCCCAAGCAATACCCAAATCCCTCCAAGTAAAATACTAGGATCCCATGTCCACCTGTGGGATACATAGTAGAACCCATACAAATATGAACACTCATACACTATGCCCCCTGGGTCCCATAACAAGTCATGAACTGCTAGCCTCTGGAAAGCATAATCCTAAAATAAAACAATTTTGTGCATCTCCTGCATATGACCCATGGCCTCATATCAGGATGAGTCCATCCTCCAAGTCTCTACCCAGATCCACATGACCTCCATCAACTGCTCATGTTGATGCATGAATGAGGTGTTTCAAGACCTTCGTGAGACACCCGCAAGTGATGCACTCCTCTCAATACTAGAGCTCAATGGAAAGTTAGAATAACTTTCCCCTGCAATGGTCCAGTTGCCTCTGTCAGTCAGTGAAATGTCCATCCCTGCAATCCCTAGGTCCCACGCTAGCCTCTGTCGAAGATCCCCATGCTGACACAGTACTATGATGGCCCTACCTGAATGCTCCCTATATGTATACGAGATCCTCCACTCTTGGATCTTCAAGCTGAAATCCCCATGGCCATTGGACCTGTTGTCCAAAAACTGTACCTGTAAGGACATCTCTGTAAAAGAAGTACCTTTCCACCCATCTCCACGTTCTATCATTATGACCAAGAGTGAAAAGTTGCCTCTCTCTATCAGATAAATCCCTGTAGACCCACTCCAAATTGACCCCTGGTGGAGTGTGTGGCTCTCTGGTGCAACCTGGGTCACCATGTAGTCAGACATCCTGCTAGCCAGATGAACACCCAGATCCCATGGTAAAGTTGTAAGTTTATCACTTCCAATCTCCTCTAACTGCTCCTGTGTGAGACTGATCACTGTCAGGAGCCCTCTATGCTCATCTGCTATCACTTGACACATGATTCTATCTATCACACACCTAGCCTCAACTGGTTGCCTATGACGATTCATCTCTATCCGGCTGGATGCTGTAAAGATACTCATGTCAGGTAGCCTCAGCCCACGCACTCTCCATGCTCTCTACCACTATCTACCTCTCCTCATGTTGTTGTCCATGAAAAAGGTGTCGGGAAAAGGTAACAGAGACATCCATCGCTGACTATAGGGATGAAAAATACCACCTGCCTCGGTCAATCCCAAGGACTCGACCAAGAGCACGTCTACCTATACCCCTGACAACTGCTCGCCTGTACCCATCACAAAACCCCAATCATCGAGTACAACCAGAAGTAACTCCCCTAACTATTGGTAAACCAAGCTCCATCTCCTATCACCCACACAGTTGTTGAAACGGTGAGGGTGATATCTCATGACCATATGTTGCTGCAAGGGAGTGGCCTCTGCATGCTCCCCTAAGTGTGTCTCCTCCTTGCAGTATAGTACACCCCTCTGAATCCCATCATATATCTCGGCATGTACCAGTGAGCTATCACTAATCATTGTATGCTTCGGCATACTCATGTCATCTCCCATAGACTCATGCTGCATCATCGATCCTGGGCATACTGCTGGATCAACCTCTACATGGAGGTCAACTGTTCTCGGAACACAAATGGAAGTGTCCTCTATCAACTGGTGCCCCTCTGCTGGATCACCAACATCCTCTATCAACATGATTGACTGATACATCTGAGTGTCCACTAAGAGAGATGAAGTGGATCTCTGATGAATCTCCTCAAGAGACTCATCTGATCCAGACTCCGATTCTTGAAGGGTTGTCTAGGTGCCTCTCAAGAATCCTCGAGTGCTCTCCAACTCCTAAGTGAGTCAGTCTACCTCCAACTTCTGCCCCCTCAAGGACCTATGATACAACTCACCAATCCCTAGTAGGTAGTCCCTGTCTGTCAACAACTGTTGGTAGTCAGTCCTCATCATAGACACTCTCTTCCTGAGAGTGTGAAAATCAACCATGGAAAATCCTCCATCTGAGCTACCCTATGCCACTGATGCTCTCCAATAGTAATCTGCCATCACTGCATGCATGTCATCAATACGTTTAGTGGCTTCCCTGATCATAGCCTCACTAACTCTCAATTGTGTTGCTAAGTGGTGTGACTCCTGATCCTGGTCATCCTGAGGTGCCATCTCAGACCCCTCATTGCTAGTGTCAGTCCTGCTAGTGCCAACTCTAGAATCCCCAAAAACACCCTCTGCATAAGATGATGTGTTGAACTGTCCACTGTCTACTGTGTTGTCGGGTACTCCTATATGCCATTGCACCCCATCACTAAGTGCTATCTCCCCCTGAATCACATTGTACCCTGTATGAGCAGCCGTATCCTCCTGTGCACTTAACCTGCTACTATCCTCTGTGCCTGGATCCCATATAGTTGTGTCTAGACACATGATATGGTCATCCTGAATACTAAAGAGTGCATCCTCATTAATGCAAGTTGATCCTGGAAGTAAGTGCTCCATCAACTTGTCAGCCTTTGCAATCTTCTCAACCAATGGAGTCTCCAATGGCTATGACTCCATCTCCTCTGGCTGACCTGTATGTGTGAGGTAAACTACCTGTACGTCCTGTACCTCCTCCTGGATCTGTGGGTCTACCTGTCCACGGTGTGCATCCCTCACACTAGTCTCATCCATCATACCTGACGTGCCACTGATCTCCTCATGTGACGTGGCTATCATGGGTGTCTGAACAGGTGACAGATTTGTCACGGCCCACACAGGAAGCTCATCATCTCTAGGTGATAACACGTGTGACGCCTCACTAGTGTCACCACTCTGCTGATATGTAAATGCATCAATGGTATGTGATATGTTTGTTGATACACTGGTGCCATCGTCCTGTCCATCCAGCTACCTATCCACTACACAAGGGTCATCATCCTCCTCAAGCGTGCAAGCATCCATAGCCTTCGTGCAAGAGTCATCATCGCTATCCTTTGAGGTAGAGTCACTGTCACTAGTCTTTGTGCAAGAGTCACTGTCATCATCGGACTACTCTAAATCCTCATCATCACTATCATAGTGTACCTCAATGAGATGCTTCTTACCCTTACCCCTACACCTATGATCTAGTTCCCAAGGCACCTTGCAACTGTAGCAAAGTTGCGTGCTCCTAATGGGTGTGGGGTTTCTCTGTGCTTCCCTCCATCAACCTGCTCTGGCTCTGATTCCCTCTACTATGCTGGTCTAATATGTCACCTCATCTTCGCTCCAACTGGGGTTTTTCATGGATATAAACTTTTGGAGCGTTATTAGAGGCCCAAGTCTCTCACAAAGTGCATGATATTCTCTTTCACAACTCACAACTTCTCCAAAAAAATCTATAGACTCCATCTTTCCTTATGGAAGATCCCTCAGGCTGGCAGGAGTCTAAACTTTGATACCACTATAATGATCCCAAGCCATTATGCCAGGATCATCACGGTTTTGATGTTTTTTTAAACTTTTTCTAAGTAAGGTATTTCGTCAAACACTTTGTTGGTCTACTTGTTTACTTGTGTTTACTTGCTGAATGGCCTCTTGATTTCGGCCTTAGGGTTTACTGATATGTTTATATGAATGTTTGCATCAATTAACAAGAAGAGACAACCATGGAACATACCTCAACCATATGCAATATGATAGACATGCCAAAACATGTCAAATAGCTTTTATTCATAAAATAGAGAAACCTGCTACAATGAAGATGTCGATCTGGAATGATCAATAGATGGACAAGAAGATAGACAATAGAGCTACTACAAAATTCTCCCGACAATACAAAATAAGCCTCCAAAGACTAGATAAGAAATGAAGACCAATGCCATGTCCTGTTGGATAGTTGAAGCTCCTCAACAATTCGACCTTGGTGCCAAAGATGTCCAATCACCTCAAGAAAGATGCCAAACAGTAGATCGGGTGATGGTAAGAACAACCCAGGTGCCCAAATCTCCAAGATCCTTCTCAAACCCTGTAGATCTGAAATCCTTCATTGAATGGTGTGCCCCATTGGATGACTGAAACCCTAATAATTCGGCCTCTCTCCTAGAGACCTCCAACAACTCCACCAATCCACTAGAATGATAGATTGGGGCACGACAATGAATACCCAAGTGCTCAAATCATCAAAATACCTGCTATATCCTTAGATCTAGCTACCCTCCAAATAATGGTGCGCCCTCCTCTTGGGAAATCGTCCCACTATCAATACAAATAAACTTGCCACTGAAATGCCTCCAGAAACCACCAAGAATGATGCTAGGACACCTGCAAGGAAAACTCAACACCTAGAATTCCCAAAATCACTTCTCCTTAGCTAGGACGAATCCTCCCTCAATGAATGGTGCACCCCTCTTGCTGGAAACCCTAGTTGGTGCACCCTCTCTCTCTCTCTCTCTGCCCTGCAACTGATGTAGAATCCTCCTACAACTGAGTAGATCTGGAACTAGAATGGTGTGGGAGAGTATTGCATCTCCGAGACCAAGCTTGGGACAAGCTAGGTGGAATCTTTCACCACTGAATCATCCTTTAGGGTTTGTTAAGTCAAAACCCTCAAAACCCCCAATGTTGGGCTCACTAGCTAAAAGCCAGATATCAAAATAAGATCATACATGAATGAATGAGAAGAGGCCCTTGCCTTCCTTTTATACTTTTTGTCTCACCTTGTCCCTCCAAAGTGACTTTCATTTTATTAAAGCTTAATTAATTAATTAAATCACTTTAATTAATTAATTAACCTTTTTACCTTTGAAAAGCTCCTTATCTCTCCTTGTGGCTTCCCTGGCCATTGAAAGTCACTTCTAGCCATCCCATCCTGTAGTGTTGCTCCTCCCGATTCCAATGAGCTATTACACTGAGAGGTTCCTCCAAGTAATGTGCCCAAAATGACCTCTTCTGTGAATTCCATTGACTTATAGCTCAAAATAGTCAAAATCATGGAAATCATCGGAATGCAACGGAACCAAAGCCAACCTGTGTGGAATGTCTCATAATGATGAGATATGATGAGAAATTCCACCTAGACCTCACAATGCCTCTCAATAACCCATGTACTTGCTATAACTTCCATCTGGCTACTCTGGTGATCATAAACATCTGCACTGTGATGATGTCCCAAAGTGGGGACATTACATAATAAATATTAAAAAACTGTCAAATCAAAATTTAAGGGAAAAATGTGGTGTGATAAAGAGTTAGAGGAAAAAATAAAATTAAGGTATTATAAAGATGTAATCAACCCTAGTCTAGAAGATCAAAATTATCTATCTGTTTTGCCAAGTGTAAAGAAAAAAAATAAACATGTTTAAGATAAGAACGAATTCTCAGGAGCTCCATAGTGAAACTGGGTGTTAGTCAATTCCTAAAACACCATGGGATGAAAGAGTGTGTCACCTTTGTGACACTAAGAAGGTTAAATATGAAAAGCACTTTCTCTTAGATTGTCCAGCCTATACCCATATTAGATCTCATTTTCAAAATATTTATTACACTACCAACCTCCCTAACCTCTTAAGTCAACAAAAGTATGGTGATCTTGGAAAGCTTCTCTTAATGATTTTCGAGCACAGAAACAAAATTCTAAAGAATCACAAGTAATCACTTACCCTCTTAAGGTCCAATAGACCTATTCGGTCTTAGTGGACGTTAATCATCATCGTCATCATAATAATAAATATTAAATATTGTATATAAATATAAGAGAAGCTTTAACTAACACATTTGAAACATGATTAAAATAGTGCTATCTAAAATGTAATCCACCTATGAAATCGTCCATGAGTTTAGTTTACTTATTGAAAAGTTTATTTTATTTTTCTTTAATCATCATTATAAGTGGAGAAGGTCTTATTAATTACCATATTTATTGCTTACTAGAAAGCATTAGAAAGAAATATGTGGTCATGAAATATTTGTCATTTTACCAATTTATTGGTTATGTATGGCGTAATAAAAGGATTTTCCATACAAGCAATTTTGCATTTTGTTATAAAGTATGTTCAAATTTCTTTATCGGTGTTGTTTTTATTTTAATATTTCAATATTTTTATGAAAGGGGTATAATTTATTATAATTTAGTTGTTAATTAATAGTGAGAATATTTATTATTGGTTGTCATATGTGAATGTGAGGTAAATTATTATAGTTATTTAAGTAAAACTACAATACCTAAAATAATTTGTTGGTGGTATATAAGGGGATAGAATTTCACTTTTCCCATATGCCTTAGGGTCTTGGGCCATTATTATGTTTCCTTACATCTGAGGAAGATGAGCTCTTATCCAATCAAAAATAGTTTTAGGTCTTACTCTAGGACCAAAATGTCATTTCATTCTAGAGGGTATCCCAAGAAATCCAATGTCCCCTGTGGTCATCATTAAGGCTACCACCAATTGAGTCATGTACTTTCTAGTAGCATCTAGCCTTAATCCCATACAAGATACTAGATACTACCTTGGTTGCATTTTAACCTCTTTTATAGAAATAATATCCTTACTAATAACTACAATTATGTTGATGTTACAACTTAATTTTTTCTTTTTTATATAGTATTATTTTTTACCTTCTGTGAATGAAGTGAGCTTATGATCATATTCTCATTATGTGGAAGAGATTTACACAGAGACATGCCATAACATGACACGATGGCAATCTCTTCACACAAAAAAAACAAAGAGATGAAGACAAACAAAGGCCATGAAGTGACCATTGTTGGTCCCTTCATTTTTGGTTTGAAGTTGCGCAAAGAGGACTATAGTCCCAATTTTGGTCAAACACAAGTTGCGCAAGCTACAAAAGAGCTAGACAATGAAGCAAGAAAAGAAACAGAAAACGGTTGCGGAAAGAGACAACACAACACCAACGAGTCAAAAACAGTTACAACAGAAAAAGAACAAGAAAGCATGTGGAGCCTAAAGCCAGAAGATCCCACTCAGCATATATATGAGATGCATATTATTGTAAAAGGGTTGGTT
The DNA here is from genome assembly GCA_009831015.1 of Picea engelmannii. Taxonomy (NCBI): domain Eukaryota; kingdom Viridiplantae; phylum Streptophyta; class Pinopsida; order Pinales; family Pinaceae; genus Picea; species Picea engelmannii. Next base: position 48,272 of record ML830826.1, on the reverse strand, counting down.
GTTATTGTTGGGTATGGTTGGGTGTAGTTGTTTGTTTGTAGGGTTTTGTCATAGATGGTATAGAGTGCGCAGACATACAAAAGGTTTTGTGACTGTAACTTGTATACATTTTGGGGAAAAAGGGTAGTTAGAGCTTTGTGACATGAGTCCGGAGCCAGAAGCTTGAAACACAGTACTGATTTGTATCTTTGAGATTGTATCCGAGAAGCTCTTCCGATAATATATGAAAGGACCTTAAATTTCGAAATTACTGTGCCATTATGTGTGTATGCTTATGAATTGTCTCCTTGCAATAATTCTTTATGTTTGATAAGGTCAATGTGTTGTCTCTGTTTACACATGCTATCACAACTTGATTGTCTTTATTTCCAGTATGAATGTATTCATATATGTTCTGTGGTTAGTCTATCTTGTGCAAGATCATGGTGAATCTTGAAGATTTATGGAAACCCACCTAAGTATTATCCTTGCCCTTCCCTATATTTTTGTCTTGGTTGCGCTTCAGGTGAAAATTCTTCTCTTCAGAGGAGATGAAAATCCCAACGCTCTAGACTACTCGGTGCCTTTTGTTGGTAACCTGAGAAGGACCCTGGTCTGATCAATTCCTCACCAACAAAATGGTTCCATTGTCGAGACATGTGTTAAAAGGGAACTTGTAGGGAGAATGCTTCCATGGATTCACAGATCCGATATTCACCAATAGTGGGAGAGAAATTGTGATGCCTTCATATGGAAAGAAGAGAAGATGCGAGGGAAATATGTGAAAGATACAAGGGAGGTTGCCTTTTACTCAGAAAGATCGAGTGACCAGTACTAGATATTCTGGGTTAAGTTCCGAGAAGAACTTTTCCACTAGTTAGATAGGCTCCAAGAAGCTCCGGAATTCCAAAAATGAGTCAAGAAGACCTGCGCTTGGGATACAGAAAAGATCACAACACTTCTTTGGTTGGAGCATCCGGTAACGCAGACAATCGATTTCTGGGTCAATACAACATTAGACAGATACATTATTGAGTTTGCAGTTGAGAATCACCAATCTTTTTCATGGGTAGAAGCGGATTTCAAGAAAGATGCAAGGGGAAGATTGTTGAGAGAAATCCCCCTGTGGATTAAGGTTTTCTTGATGGAAGAGGGGATGTTTACTATGTCCCCGACTAAGATGACAGCGTAAACACCCTCGCTTGGGGTGGGGTGAGGTTGGGGTGGAGTCATGGCCTGAGAGAGGGTAGAGGGTTCTTTGACAAATGGGGGAGCAGCAAGAAATGGACTCAAGAGATGAGCGAGACTTGAAACGAGCCACCATAGTTGAGAAGTGGTGGCACGGTAAGATAAATAAAGTAGTAAAACAGTCAGAGAAGTTGTGGAAAGAAGTCGGACCAGGAGAGGTAGAGGAAGGACAGATGGAAGAGTTTCGAAAGATGAGAAGACGGGAAAGACTGGCCAGTCAAAGATTAAATGAGAGAGAAGCGTAGAGAGAAATAAGTCCCTAGGAGGGTGGAAAAGGAGAAGAAGGTGTAGAAGTAAGGGAAAATGAAGCTAGAATGGATCTTGAATAAGAAGGAGAAGATTCATCCCCGATTCCAGGAAATATCAGGAATCCGACTGAAGAGACCACTCCAGAGGATGAGAACGAGACCCCTTAGATCAACTAAACCCACCACGAAGCCAGTGGCACCAGCCCCAAATCACCCATACCCCAAGTGTCTTCTATACAAGTGGTAAATTATATATTGCCTTCTTATGTTATTCATGCTCCATTAAATTCATTCAGTCAGCCACAACTGGGAAGCGCGAATACTGGGAGGATATTGGGATCCTCTGGTAGATCGCAACCAGGACCGTTAGGTTTTATTTTGGTAGGAGCAGTAAGATCAACAATGGATGGTAACACGAGAGGTTTGATTGCTCGATACCCATAATTCTTAGTTCTTATGCGGGGACATTGAGCAACATAGTTCTTATGCAAAGCAATCTTGAGGTCCAAAGGGACTCTGGATGTGAATAAATTGGTTGAGTTCCAGACTACTTTGAGAGGTCGTGCTCTCAAATGGTACATGAAGGCCATTGAGCCAATAGTACTAGGAGTGCAAGGAAAAGAGTTCACACTTGACCAGGTACAGACAAATTTCATAGCGAAGTTTAAGCTACCTCAGTCAAAACAATAAGCTCTGTCTGAGTTGCACGAAGTTCAGCAAAGGGAAGGTGAATCGGCCTGGGAATATAGCCAAAAGTTGAAATATGCTATAGGGAGGTTAGCACATCTGATTCATGAGAAACATCAAAGAGAATGATATATCTAGGGATTTCTACCTCTCACACAGATTTCGTTAACGCAACAACGAATAGCCACTTTAACAGATTCCTTGGAACAATTAATGAATATTGAAGCCATGGCAAGATATCCAGGGAGCCTGAGAGTGACCAGAACCCCAACAGATGCAAATTTGGTGCAACTACAAGGGAAAATATCATCTCTTGCAGAGAAGTTTCAAGAATTGACGATACCCAGGCTAGTACGACCGCAAGTCTGGTGTACCAGATGTTACACAGAAGGACATGTGGTGAATGAATGCCCACGGATGAGGGGAATAGGACCTCCTTAGAATTCGATGGGACCTTCACTAGGACCCACGAGAGGAGTTGCGCAAGTATCTACGAATTTACCATTCCATACCCCAACCCCATATCATGCTTTTGCAGGTAATCAAGCAGCGCCATTAGTTGAGTATTGCGAGATTTGATCAATCCATGGGCATGGGCCAAGATAGTGTCCCATTATTTAGAAGTATTCAACAATACCGAATACTATGCATTGTGAGTTTTGTGCATCTACCACACATGTTATGAACCATTGTAGAGCATTGGATGAACTTGCGAACAAACTGGATCGAACATCATTCAGGGTGAATGAAACCCCTCAGGGACCTGGAAGAGATCGAGAAGGTGGAGTTGGAGGATACTTCAGAGGAGGAAGAATCGGGGGAAGAGGACCAAGTAGATGCTACAACTATGATGAGAAATTCCACATGGATAGAGATTGTCCTCACCCAAAGCGACCATGGTGCTCTGACTGCAAAACCAATGGGAACACAACTGAAGAATGCCAAGAACTAATTGCAAAATGGGAAGATCGGGTATGTCAATGAGGAACTAATCTCATCAATTCAGAGATAAAGAGAGTTATTAAGGGAAAACTTCCCAACCTTAATATCATTACTCGAGGAGGGGAAAAGACTGGTGCAGATGCTGATAATTTACCTAAGATCCAAAAAGAAGCGCCTAAGGAGGACAGGTATGATCATCTCAAACAAAAGCTATTCTTTTAAAATTCCATAGAAGTATTTCAAAATATCCATGGCCTTGAGATGCAAGAAAAACCCCCTCATCCTATCGGTTACCCTAGGATCAGGCAAGTCCCTGCTTCACCCCCTGCACTCAGAAACCTTGTAGTCCTGATGAGACAACTTGAGCAACCACAAAATGTAGTTGAAATTTGGTTTCAGTTACTTTCTGATATTCTTGGGAATGACCAGTTGGCAGAAAAGTTGTGCAATGCACTCTACCTAGTCCTAGGAACTGAAGAATCTATAGAAACAAGAATAAGGACTAATCTTCCTAAGAAGAATACTCAGAGAGTGCAGAGAAGGAAAGTACAGACTGGAAAAGAGTTTAGATTAGAAGCCCAACTAGATGAGTTTGATATCAAGGATGTCATGTTGGATCTAGGATATGATGTTAATATACTACCTAAAAAGACTTGGTAAGCCTTAGGAAAACCCCAGTTGACATATTCCTCAATCCAGCTAAGAATGGCCAATCAATATTGTATTTTTCCAATATGAAGACTGGTGAATGTGGAAATAGATGTTGTGGGAGTGAAAACTGTAGCTGATTTTGAAGTGATTGAAATCATGGGGGATAAGGAACATTATCTTGCACTAATTGGTATTTATTCGGCTTACGACAACTATGTGGTGATTGAATTAAAGAAACACACTATGCCATTTAAGGTAGATGGAATAAAAGTGGTTCAACCCTTGGATCCATATGTAGGCCCTCGATATATGGAGCCAATGGACAACAATATTGATCCGTATTTTATGAGCAAAACGAAATGAATACAGATTATTAATATATTCTTAACACAAAATAACAGAGATACAGTAAAACTGGTATTCTATTCAATAATGAAATAAAATGAAACTGTAAAATGCAACGGAAACAAGCTTGCTGGAATGGTGGCGGCTTATCTCTGAGAAGAGATGTGACGGTTGCGCTCATTCGCAAGAAGATCATTAAAATGAGGCTCTGAAGGAATTTTACAATAAACAGGAATGCCAAAAATCGTAGACATCCAAAAACCTAACCCTAGGAGATGAAGCGCCAAAAGTCATGTGGGCCCCGTTTGGGTAAGTTAGTACATTAACTTCCCGGGCTCGTAACTTTTGCATACGATCTTTTTTTTAGGCGTATGATAGCCTGTTGGAAAGGTATCATCGAGGAGATTCATTTTGGGGCCTAAATAATTTCGTAGCATATTAGTGAGAAGCTCGATCCCGAAAAACCTTCATTTAGGCCCTCAAAATGGCCCCGGAAGTGAAAACTGCTAAAAATAGTAAATTGCCAAAATTGCCAGAAAATTGTTTTGAGCTAGTTGGAAAAGGTGGGTGGCCACTAATATCCATCTATATCAATCCTCCCTCCTTAGGAAGAAATGGTCTCCATTGTGTTGAGTTCCCCCATTATATGAGGAAATTTCTGTTGAATTTGGCCCCGGGTGAGCCACTTGCCTTGGTGCAGGAGCTGCCCTACTTTGATGACTTGATAAAGATGGATCCTTTGTTGTTGAGTTCCATTTATCTGTGTGTCCACAATCTGATCGTTGGATGCCTATTGGATGCAGTCAGGGTTGAGCTCTGTTGGTGTCAGTTGTTCTTCTACGTTTGAGGTGTCCAATAATGATGGGAAATAAGGGCAAAGGAGATCCACGTTGAACACTGGGTGAAGGCCAAGGAAAGGAGGAATGTTGAGCTCAAAAGAATTATCCCCCACGACCTTGGTGATGGTGTACGACCCATAATACAGTGGGGGAAGCTTTCGATGGGGTCCTGTAAGGCGTTCTTTCTGCAAGTGCAACCAAACTTTGTCTCCCACCTGAAACTTATGTGGCACCCAATGTTGATCATGGCACTGTTTGTACTTGTCATTGGACTTCTGTAGGATATCCTGAACCTATTGGCAGATGTGCTGGATCTGCTCAATGAACCGGGTGGCTTTGTCAACTTTAGTTGGAATAGGAGATGAGTCGGTCGAGATGACCGCAAGGGGAAGTGCAACATCTATGGGACACAATGGTTGGAATCCCAACCCCACCTGAAAGGGGCTGTGGCCGGTTGAGCTATGCAGGGCTCGGTTGTAGCTATGCTGGACATAGGGAAGGATCTCATCCCATGTGCAAGAGTGATTTGAATTATACATGCGAAGGATATGCACAACCATTCAATTTACGACCTTGGTTTGTCCATCTGTCTGGGGGTGGAAGGCCATGGATTTGGTTAGCTTGGTGTCCAGCAGTGACCAGAGGCTCGACCAGAATGTGATAAGAAATCGACTATCCCTATCTGAGACAATGGTTTGTGGGAGTCCAAAATGTACCCAGACACGTTCAAATAAGAGCTTGGCAATGGCCTCTGTTGTGATGCTCTTCTTGCAGGCAACCAAAATCGCCATATTAGAAAAGAGGTCAACAATCGCAAAAACACAGTCATTTCCCTGCTTGGTGGATGGGAGGCCCGACATGTAGTCCATTGAGATGGATTCCCATGGCCTGTCAGGAGTAGGAAGAGGGGTGTACAGGCCCTGTTTCTCAGTGGTTGGTTTGGCAATAGCGCAGGCAGTGCAAGACCAGATATACTTGCTGACCTCCTGTCAAAGTTTCGACCAATAGAAATGTTTTTGTATCATCGCCATTGTCTTTTCGACGTCGAAGTGCCCTGCCACCCGATTGTAGTGGGCTTCCTAGATCAACTTTGCTCACTCTCTTGATGGAAAAAATATATGGCCTAAATGACACAACAACCCATCCTGAAGATAGAAATTATCGAAAACTATTTTTGCACCCAACATTTGGTAGGTGGTGGTGAATTCCATGTTTGTCTCATAGAGTTGGGGCCAAACAGAGGTCTCATGGCTACAAGAGTCTAGCACCGTGGTGAGTGTCGCAACTGGTGGTCTGCTGATGCAATCAGTGACACGATTGGTGCTTCCTGTTTTATACTTGATGTTGAGGTGGAATTGTTGCAAGTATGTGGACCACTTTTGATGGCGGTCATTCTGCAATTTTCCTTGTGTCTGCATAAACTACATTGGCTTATGATCAGTGTGGATGACTGACTCCTTCCAAAGAATGTAATGTCTCCACTAGTGGCAGGCTTGCACAATGGAGTACATTTCTTTGTTGTAAGTAGGGTACTTACGGATAACATCAGATAGTGTCTCACTATGATAGGCCACGGGGTGGCCGTGCTGAGTGAGAACGGTGCCCATAACATAGTCTGAAGCATTTGTCTCGATCTCAAAGGGATGTTGTAGGTCTGGTAGTGAAAGTACTAGGGATGAGCACAAGCATTTCTTCAAATCATTGAATGCTTGTTGTTGGGACCGACCCCATGCAAATTTTGCCTTACCACCACCCCTGGTGATTTGGCTAAGGGCCCATGCAATATGGGAGAATCCCAACACAAACTTGTGGTAGAAATTGGCAAGGCCCAAGAAGCTCTAAAGCTCAGTGAGTATGGTTGGGGTTGGCCAGTCATCGATGACTTGGATCTTGGCTGGATCCACATGTACACCATTTTGATCAATGATGTATCCCAGGTAATGGACCTTGTCCATGCCGATGGAGAATTTTTCTAAGTTGGCGTATAGCTTGTGCTGCTGCAGGGTGTGCAGAACCTGCTGAATATGCTGCAAGTGTTTGGCCTAAGTCTTGCTGTAAATGAGAATGTCATCTATATACACCACTACAAAATTATTGGTGAATGGTCACAGGATATCATCCATCATCCTCATGAAAGTGGTCAAAGCATTTGTCAAACCAAAGGGTATGACCAACCATTCAAAAAGGCCTTCCTTTAACTTGAAGGTAGTCTTCCATACATCTATCTGTTCTATCAGGACCTAGTGGTAGCCAGACTTCAGATCAATCTTACTGAAGTATTTATCCCCCATGAGTTGATCAAGGAGGTCGTCGATTCAGGGAATCAGGTACCAGTTTCTGACTGTGATTTTATTCAGAGCCTGGTAATCAATGCAGAGTCACCAGGTTCCATCTTTCTTCTGTACCAACATGATTGGGCTCCCGCAAGGTGATGAGCTGGGACGTATGTGCCCCTTATGGAGAAGTTCTTGGATTTGTCGCTTGATCTCCTCATTCTCTAACAAAGAGAGATGATATACTGGCCCATTAGGCAGTGGTGCACCAGTGGTTAGATCAATGGGGTGCTTGACCTGGCAGTGTAGAGGTACCCTGGTAGGTGAGGAGAATATTTCCAAGTATTCTTCCACGACCTTATCTACTTTCTTCTGTTGTGTGGAGAGGTTGGCTGCAGAGACCTTGGATGTAGCTGTGATCTTTCGCTTATTTTGAGAGAGGATCACGAAGAAGACAAACTTCCCCATCTGAGAGATGACCTTCTTGCATTGCTTAGCAGAGATCAAAGAAATAGCACTAGGTGGGACTGCCTCAGGTATCCTGTACAATTTCCTATTCAAAGTAATAATAACACTACAAGGCCGAGATTCATATACCGCATGACGTTTCCATAAATAAGGTTGGCCCAAAAGAACATCACAAACTTCAAGAGGAGAAACATCACACAATACCTTGTCTTTGAAGAGCTTGATGCCGTATGACAGTCGACATTGTTGGCTGACGTGGAGATCGCTTCCTTGGCGAAGCCATCCAATGGTGTAGGGTTGTGGGTGAGGCGTTGTGGTCAGGCTAGCTGCTTGACAACCTCTGCAGAGATGAGGTTCTTTTGGCTACCGCTATCCACGATGAAGTGCAGTGGGGTGCCTTTTACCCACATTTGCGAATGGAAGAGGCACTCTCCTTCTTCTGGCTTGTCTGGTTCACTAGGCTGGAGCTTGGTGGCAGCAACAGTGGCACTAGGTTCCGCGTCAATGATTCATCTTCCCCTTTCTGGTTATGGCTCAAAGTCAGACTCTGCATCTGATTCATAGGCTTTCACTTCGGCCACCAGCGACTGCTTTGAGCGACAATCAACAGTGTTATGTCAAGGGCTCCTATGGAAGTCGCACCACTTCCAGGTATCTTTCTTTGTTTTTCCAGTGTCCTTCTTTGCTTGCGGCTTGGACTGATTGTCTTGATACTGGCCATTTTTTCTCTGTCCTTTGTTCTGTGGGTTTGGGCTACCCTTTCCTGGATTTTGTTGTGAGGGGTTTCCAGGCCCAAATTGTCGCGTCTTTTGTTTGAGATTTTGCTCGATTTTGATGTCATATTGGTAGGTTGTGCCCAAGGATGAGATGTCTAGAAATTCCATTTTGGTCTGGATGTATCTATGCAGAGCACCACGATACTTGAGCACCAGATGTCACTCTGAATCTTTGATACCCATCTTGGTGCGCAATGTATGGAAGATATTTGTGAAATCTGGCACCAATAGGTCTCTTTCTTGCCGCAATGTGATCCATTTGGTATATAAGTCATCATAACTTCTGAAAAGGTAGTATTGTTCCTTAATAGCATACCTGAAGGAATCCCAGGTGGATTTGACTATAAATAATGAGGGTTCCTCTGTTTCCTTTTGCTCACAGAACATTTCCTACCAATCTTTGACATGGGGGACGGATTTGAGGAGCACAAAAGTAATCTCTTCTCTATTCGAGAAGTTATGGATAGAAAAATACCCTTCTAGCAGATTCAAACACTTGTCTATAGCATCTGTGTCTATATGACCTTCAAATATAGAAATATCGAATTTTATTTGTACCTTGCAGGGGGTGGCGCCTCCGCTCGAAGAAGATGTGTCGCCTGTTGGTAGTCACCGAAGGATTTGCGTGAAACTATCCATCATCTTGTTCCTCTGTTGCATGAGGGATTCCTCAATCAATAGTTTGAAAGGATCTCCTGTCCCATCATATTTATTTTCTCCTACCATGAGAGGTCTCTTGGGCGTGCGAGAATTTTTTTCCTCAAGAGAAACAAGCTCAAGACCCAACTCTTTGTACTCTGACCTTGTTGGGGACATGCATTAAGACGACAAGGAGCAGACCACTCTGATACCACTGATCCATATTTTATGAGCAGAACGAAATGAATACAGATTATTAATAGATTCTTAACACAAAATAACAAAGATACAGTAAAACTGGTTTTCTATTCAATAATGAAATAAGATGAAACTGTAAAATGTAGCAGAAACAAGCTTGCTGGAATGGTGGCAGCTTATCTCTGAGAAGAGATGTGACGGCTGCACTCATTTGCAAGAAGATCATTACAATGAGTCTTTAAAGGAATTTTAAAATAAACAGGAATGCCAGAAACCCTAGATATCCAAAAACCTAACCCTAGGAGATGAAGTGCCAAAAGTCATGTGGGCCTCGTTTGGATAAGTTAGTACATTGACTTCCCAGGTTCGTAACTTTTGCATACGATCTCCGTTTTAGGTGTATGATAGCCCGTTGGAAAGGTATCATCGAGGAGATTCATTTTGGGGCCTCAATCATGCCATAGAATATCATTGAGAAGCTCAATCCTGAAAAACCTTCATTTAGGCCCTCAAAATGGCCCCGGAAGTGAAAACTGCTAAAAATAGTAAATTGCCAAAATTGCCAAAAAACTGTTTTGAGCCAGTTGGAAAAGGTGGGTGGGGACCAATATCCATATGGATCAAATATGGAGGGAGAATACTTGGATCAATTGTACACTATAACAGTAGGAACGAGAGAAGACTACATAAATCTTATTGTGGATGGATCAGTAAGTTGGAGGAGCATACAATCAGTGGACGAAGATTCAAAACTGACATTTGACAGTTGGCAACAAGGTTTATATGAAAGTTTTTCAAGAATATGCGCAATTGTCAGAGAAACTAGATGGGTTAGAATTGAGGTCATAGAACACCCAATATATGATGGTACCTCAAAACTTGACAGTTTTCTTGTCAGCATGGAAGAAAAGATAGTGGAGGATCAAAGGATCTCATTATTGGACTTAGCGCTCCAAGACACCCCTGCCAGATGGTGGACTAATCACAAAACCTTAGTAGAGAACTGGGACGATGTGAAGCAAGCTATCTGATATAGATTTCAAGATAAGGAGAAGTCATAATCAGAGATGTGGACGGATTTCCATGTTGCGCAACTATTCAATGGATAGTCTGGTCCTAAAGCACATATTGAACAATGCGTGAGACAATGGAAAGTTGCGGAAATATCATCTCTCTTATGGGTTCAAGTATTTCCCATTCATTAGGTCCAATTCTGAAAGCTTGGTACATGCATGAAGAAACCAAAAGACAAACCAGTGACTGGAAAACGTTGGCAGATCAATTTTGCAAGGATTTCTCATTTACAAGTAAGTACCCTGAGCTTAAACTAGTCCTGCAAAGAATTAAAGAATTCCTTTTTACAGATATTGGTGAACAAAAATCAGACCTAGTGGTATGTGCAAAGAATAGCCGAGCACTTCAGTCTAACCTTCACCTAAACTTGGACAAGAGACCTATAGAATGCTATAAGGTTGAGAAGGATTTGGAAAACCCGAATGATTTAGAAGAATTAAGAAACTTAGCAATTAAGGAAACAGAAGGAAGTAGAGAAATCCAAAACATTATACCCAACCAGACTGATGGTTCTTATAATTATCCATTGAATTTGCATAAAGTCAATATAGGGACCACAGAGAAACCTAAGATAGCTATGGTAGGAGATTACTGGGATGAGCAAACTAGCCAATAAATACATAGCTTGTTGCGAGAGTATGAGGAATTGTTCCCAAAGACATTTTTAGAGCTAAAAGGGATTAAAGGAGCTATGGGAGAGATGAAAATTGAACTAAAACCAGGATCAAATCCTGTAAGGCATAGACCATATCGCCTTAACCCCAGAGTGAAAGAGAAGGTTAAGAGGGAAATAGACAAGATGCTAGAGGTTGGACTCATTTTTGTAGTGGAAGAAGCAAAATGGGTTAGCCCAATAGTCATCCAGAATAAGAAAGGCACATAGGACATTAGGGTCTGTGTAGACTATAGAAGCCTTAATTATGCCTGTGTGCATGACACTTTCCCAACACCTTTTACTGATGAGGTGCTAGAATAGGTTGCGGGAAAAGAATATTACTCATTTACAAATGGATTTCTGGGGTATCACCAAGTAAGGATTGTTGAAGAAGAAAAAAATAAGACCACATTCATAACATAATGGGGGTCATTTGCATACAATGTGATGCCATTCGGCCTAAAGAACGCCCCTGCAGTTTTTTCCCAGATTGTAATAGCAACTTTCCGAGAATTTATTCATAAGTTTATAGAAGTTTATATGGATGATTGGACAATATACAGTCTTTTCAAAGAACACATAGCGCTACTACGTTTGATGTTTGATTGATGTAGATAATTGTAGATATCGTTGAACCTTAGAAAGTGTATCTTTTGTGTGCCACATGGAAATTTGTTAGGCCACATAGTCTATCGAGAAGGAGTACTGGTAGACCTAGCCAAGGTTGTGGTTATTGTGAACATGTCGCCACCTACAAGTGATAAGCAGTTTCACTCCACACTGGGGCACATAGGGTACTATCGCAGTTTTATTAGAAGATATGCAAACATTACTGCACCTCTCGAAAATCTACTAAAGAAGTTAGAAGTGTTCCAGTGGACCCCAGAGTGTGATAAAGTGTTCAATATCCTGAAGGAAAAACTCAACACAACACCTATTATGATATTTCCAAACTGGGAAAACGAATTTCATTTGCACATAGACGCATCAGGTATTTCCTTGGGAGCCATCTTAGCGCAACCAGGAGACAGAGCCATGGATCATCCTATATATTTTTCTAGCAGGAAGTTGTCGCAAGCTGAGCGCAACTATACAACCATAGAAAGGGAGGGTTTAGCTATGATTTAATCTCTGCAAAAGTTTAGAAATTATTTTTTAGTCTCTCATTTTAAGTTCTTAATTGATCATTATGTGTTAAAATATCTAGTTAACAAACCTGTTCTGGAAGGAAGAATTTGTCGATGGTTTTTAATGTTTCAGGAATTTTCATTTGAGGTAATCATTAAACCTGGAAGATGCAACGTAGGGCTTGATCACCTATCTAGATTAGAGTTGGGAGAAAGTGGTAGATCGGTTGATGATCAGCTCCCAGATGTGGACTTGTTTCAAGTTGAGGCCATACCAGAATATCTAGAATACATAGCAGTCTTGTTAAGTATAAGGGCTTGCCCAGAAACGTACTCCTCAACTCAGAAATATCATATGGTGGTTAGAGTAGTGGATTATCAATTGATTGTGGGGAAATTGTATAAGTTGGGCCTAGATAGTATCCTCAAGAGATTTTTCTTAGATCATGAAAGACAAGACATATTGTGGGAGTGCCACAGTGGAGTTGGCAGAGGCCATGTTGGAGGAAAGGCCATTGCGCAGAAGGTCCTCCAAGATGGAATATGGTGGGCCACGCTCTTCAAAGATGCAAAGTCATATGCTAGATCTTGTGACGTCTATAAAAGAGTGGGAAAACCATCACGACGAGATGAATTACCTCTTCAGTCAGTTTGAGCTCTATAAGCATTTGAGAAATGGGCGGTTGACTTCATTGGGATGATCAACCCCACAACTAAGCATTCAAAGGCCAGGTATATCATTACCACAACTGATTACCTTACACGTTGGGCGGAGGCAAAAATTGTTCAGGATTGTTCGATCGATACTGCTGCTAGGTTCATTTTTGAAAATTTTATCACTCGGTTTGGATGTCCTAGGAGTCTGACTAGTGATCAGGGTGGTCATTTTATCAGTAGTACAATAGCAAATCTTACAACATAATTCTTGATCCAACATCAAAAAAGTATCCCCTACCATCTGTAAGCCAATGGAACAGTAGAGGCGTTTAACAAGATTCTGGAGAGAGGATTAACGAAGGTTTGTTGCGCAAACAAGGAGGATTGGGATGACAAAGTCCCAAGAGTTTTATGGGCTTACAAGACAACCACAAAGAAACTCCATGGGTATACCCCATTCCAGCTAGTCTATGGGAAAGAGGTTGTGGTACCTGTAGAATTCATTACTCCAAATCTATATATTGCATAGATTACACACATGTCGGAGGATGAATCAGTTGCGTAGAGGCTTATGGAATTGCAGGAACTTGAAGAGACTAGGTTTTTAGCATAATTTCATCAATCGGTTGAGAAAGCAAAGAAGAAATCTTGGCATGACAGACACATTAAGACTGAAGCATTCATGCAAGGAGACAATGTCCTACTTTATGATAGTCGATACCAGAAACATCCAGGTAAGTTGTGCATGCATTGGTTGGGACCATTTATAGTTGCAGAGATCCGACCTTTTGGAGCAGTCAGAATCACGCAACTGGATGGTATACTTCGGCCAGGATGGGTGAATGGCACCCGCCTGAAACCCTATATATCTCAGAACTGAGCTAAAGGATTGTAGCTCTAGTCTAAAGGAGCATGTATAGTAGTTAGATTTGAGTTTTTTTTGCAAATTATGTGAATTCAGTTAATAAAGTCGAAGAGTGCATTGTTGCGTCGCGACATGTATTTCATTTTTTTTCTGTCTAAGTGTTGTTTTGATGCAGAAATGCTTACTCAACAGCGTAGGATCAGAAGAGTCACGAACCTATTAATGACAGTCATTAAATATGATGGGGACCCCTTTGTGGTCGGAGGAAGAGAGAATTTGGATGCAATCCTAGTCCATGTGCCACACAAACCTAGTCCAGTCATAGCCTTTATTACTTCTATAGTAACCCATCTGAATTCTGTTAAACCATAAATCCACGATACACAAAGATTCCATCGGTATTTGCGACATGATTCTCATCCGTTAAACGATAAGTTTTGGAATCGGCCACGTCCTTGACCAACTTGCCCAGTAAATGCCGAGATCACCTAATAGATTTACCCTGTTAACTAGTCCCGTCAGACAAATCAGATCCAAGTTGCATTTATAGGGTAATGATAAATAGCCTTAGTAGTTATTACAAAACTTTCCAGCGAAGACCGAGTATAAGGTTCTGTGAACTCGGCATAGGACGCATTGTTTCCTAGAAAGAATTTAGCAATTTACAAATTCTGAATTGTGATCAAGCTTGTGCAATCCCCCAGCCCTCAGTCATGATCCCCAATCCCAGTTTACCCTGTTGAAGTGTGTGATAGTTCAGAATCACCATGTCGAGAGCTACTGGGAGAAAAAGTTTCGTTTTGAAGGATGCAATACCAGACAAGCCCTATGACCCCCAGGTCGAGATCGTGGGCGATCTCAAAGGGAAGGTCGAGTAGGTCAAGCTCCTCAATCTGAAAAACTAGGTTATGTTCCCGTAGATCAACATCGATGTCTTCTGGAGTGTTTCTCCAGACGAGTTGGGAGGCATGCAGTTTGTGCCAAATACTGAGTTCATTAATATGTTCAACTCTACTATTATGAACCTCAGGGATTTTCCATTTTTCAGCACCACTGGAGAAGTTGCGAGGTGTACCAAGTTTTTCATTAGCAGGGCACATGACAGAAGCATATGGTTAGATATGAGATATCCAATTCACGTAGAGGACATCCACCAACTTACTGGATTGTCCATTGAAGGTGAGGATGTGTCCAAAGGTTTCTAGGGTCCCAACAAGCATGGAAAGAAGAAGGGGGAGCCCAGTTTATATGAGTGGTTTCATACGCAGAAGGGTGGGGGGGGGGCGCACAGCCAAGATCAACCCCATTCTACTTGAGACGGTTAGGACCAGTTTCTATGTAATTGCTAGAAAGGTCATGTGGTATTATTACAAAGGAGAGTATACATCGGATGCCCTATTAGTGACAGATTTTTGTGCCAATGGCACTGTATTTAACTGGTGCAACTATTTACTGGAGGAACTCCTGGTGGCTTGCGAGGAAGCACAGGAAAAGGGCGTCACTTTCACCTACGGCTACTTGTTGGTTGCGTTTGCAATGTTGAAGTGGACGCCACCCGCAGGAAGACTGCTATCGCCAACAGATAAGGGGAGATTGGAAAATATGTTCAAGCCTTAGCACTCAAGATCGGACTCGAAGAATACTGCCTTTAACAACACGACGTTCTCCAAATGGTACAACATGTTTCTAGACACAACTCAGAGGTTGCACATTCCACAAGAATTGCTCAACTGCAACACGTGGAACATTGCATTCAGCATGAACCATTACCACACATTCGTATGGCCAAGGCATGCAAACCGAGAGGACTTCCACTTGCGCATGTTTCCATTCTACTTAGATGAGGAGGCCTTTGACAAGGAGGTTATGTCATGGCCCGGAGTAAAACACAACCCGTGCAAGTCGGGGATGCATTATCTTCTGCCTGTGGAGCTATTGAAGAAGAGGGGTCATGAAGCAGGGTTAGGACCAAGCTTGGGCCCGGAGGTACAGAAGAAAGAAGCCCCAGTACAGACGAACTCGGATGAAGAAGAAGAGACGTAGTCACTGGAGCACAAGAAGAGAACATTACCCATGTTCCCGCAACTTCCATAGAAATCTATGTTGACAGGTAAGGATGCCAACAAAATTCTCAGCGTTGCATTCATCGCATAGCCAATGGATAAGAAACCCAGGACAGGGATCTCCCAAAGCAAGGTTCTGAACCCCCAACCCATTTCATCCACCATTCCTCGCACTCGCTCAGTGGCTCGAGTAGCCCACATTATCGATATCCAAGACGACCCTGAGCTTGACACCACTCCATCCACTACCATCATCACTAAACAACTTCCATCACCACCACAACCCCATTCGCCACCTCATGAAACCTCCATCTTGTCCCAAACCATCGACCCAGAACCCATGCAGTTGGATCCCCCAGAAATACCCGAATAGAGGCTAGAACTTACTGGCCCAAACCCTGAAGCCCAGAGCCAACAGATCATACCCTTTGTGCCAATTCAAAACATTTTTTCTTCAACGGAGATGGAAATTGTGCCAGAGCCGCAAGTCCTAAGTCCTCAATGCACTTCCTCAATGACCAAGGTTGAGGGTTATATCAGAAGCAACATATAGTTCACACTTCCACAAAGAGAAATAGATACCAGAGGTTCAACAGGAACTTGATATGGCATCAGGCCAGAGTGCAACATCAGTGCAGAAACAAATGGAGCTAGTCCTCCAAAATCCATAGCATTGTGCAGAGTTGTTGCAGCTCTGCCTAGCAAGAACATAGGTACTAACTTTCTTGCCATCAACACTGAGGCTAAGGCTTGCGTCAGGACCATCGACAGGAGAAGGGGAGGCAGAGACACCTTCAGAGCATTCAACGGCCAATGGAATCCCACTGTAGGTCTGAGTACCGAGGGATGCCACCCCCTCTTCTGCTGACCTCGCACAATGGCCAACAACACAGTTAGTTGGGATGATCAGAGCCTCAACTGATCAACTGGAGTAGAGGCTCCAGCAGATCGAAAGGAATGTAGAGTTCACAAGGGAAGAAGCACTCCTTGCTCAAGCACGTAGAACACAAGATGAATACGTCAAGGTCTAGGCAGAGCATAAACTGGAAGGATTTCAGGAGAAGCTTGTTGAATCTTGGCCGTAAATAAGGAAGGTAGCACCACAACTACCAGATTCTAGTGCCGCAGGAGAGCTTGAGCATCAAATTGAGCTACTCCAGGGAGCATGGTCATAGCTAGGCATTCATGCAGAGAAGCTGGAAGTACAGTTGTGGGAGAGTCAACAGGAAGCAGAACAACAACCTCGGAAGCAACAAGAGAAGATGGAGAAAGTAGTGCTGGAAGGAAACAACGCTCGAGCAACACTACACAAGCACACATTCGAATGTGCAAGAATAAATCACGAAGTCAACGATTGGATGGGAATTATCGCAAGGCCCAACCCCAACCAAACCCTGGAGGATGTGTGCGCAAGAATACAATTGCTTAATGAGGAAGTTTCAGTCACCATGGATCCGGTGGAGCAACAGGAGAAGTTCGTTCAGATTCAAGAAGCAAACAATGAGTTGAAAGCTCTATTTGAAGCGTAGTCCATAACCAAGAAAGAGTTGCACGAATTTCAACTTGTCGTTCAAACAATGTACATGCAAATGCATCAGGTAGATGTTACAGTCGATTATGAGTGGAACTCTCTGGTCGCATCCAAGCCTAAAGGATGTATCATAGATGTGACCCAACAGTTTGTAGTTGAAGCCTCACTCCTTTCCAGGAAGTGGCAGGATCAAATTGGGGGTTTCTAGGAAGTCAGAAAGTGGGCCTTAGAGTTGGTCCCATAGTTGGGCCCTTCATTTGAAGAGGAAAAAGAGGGAAAAGTGCATGCAGAAGATGAAAGGAAAGTGGAGAAGGAGGACAAACTAAAGCAACAGGCACTCCTAGAAGTTGTGAAAGAGCCAAGTACTTGACTCGAGGGCGAGTCAAGGATTATGGTCGGAGCCTGTTAAGCCCTTCGTTTTTGGTTTGAAGTTGCGCAAGGAGGACTACAGTCCCAATTTTGATCAAACATGAGTTGTGTAAGCTACAAAAGAGTTGGACAATGGAGCAAGAAAATAAATAGAAAACGGTTGCGGAAAGAGACAACGCAACACCAGCGAGGAAAAAGAAGTTACAACATAACAAGAACAAGAAAGCATGCGGAGCCTAAAGCCAGAAGATCCCACTCAGCCTATATTTGAGATGCATATTATTGTAAAAGGTTTGGATGTTATTGTTGGGTATGGTTGGGTGTAGTTGCTTGTTTGTAGGGTTTTATCATAGATGGTATAGAGTGCGCAGACAGACAAAAGGTTCTGTGACTGTAACTTGTATACATTTTGGGGAAAAAGGGTAGTTAGAGTTCTGTGACATGAGTCTGGAGCCAGAATCTTGTAACAGAGTACTGATTTGTATCTCTGATATTGTATCCAAGAAGCTCTTCCAATAATATATGAAATGACCTTAAATTTTGAAATTACTGTGGCATTCTGTGTGTATACTTATGATTTGTCTCCTTACAATACTTCTTTATGTTGGATAAGGTCGATGTGTTGTCTTTGTTTACACATGCTATCACAAATTGATTGTCTTTATTTCCAGTATGAATGTATTCAGATCTGTTCCGTGGTTAGTCTATCTTGAGAAAGATCATGGTGAATCTTGAAGATTTTGGAAAGCCACCTAAGTATTCTCCTTTCCCTTCCCTATATTTTTGTCTTAGTTGTGCTTCGGGTGAGATTTCTTCTCTTTGGAGGAGATGAAAATGCCAGCGCTCTAGACTACTCAGTGCCTTTTGTTGGTAACCTGAGAAGGACCCTGGTCTGATCAATTCCGCACCAACAACCATAGATATATGTCTCTTGGAGTTAGGGATGATTTTAAGGATGGAAATTTATTTTAAAATGTAGAAACCTTGGCGATTCTTAATAATCCTTCATATGTCAACTATAAATGTTTGGCGATAGTTTTGTAAAATATTCAATTTTCTAAGGATTTTCTATAGTTTTTATAAATTTTTAGCGATTTTTAAGGTAAAATAATTTTATCCTATAGAATTTGGGTGAATCATTTTTAAAATAGCGAATCTCATTTTTGGAAAAACCATGGAAAATTAGCCCATGAGCGAGATTTAGCCCCTAAAATCATCTATGCTTGGAGTAGGCTAACTCGGGAGCAAACATACCCACTTTTTAGGCAAAAAAATGGGCATAAATCCGGCCAGATTTTCAGGGGTAGCCTGAGTTTCTCACGATCAAAGTTCCATGCATTTCAAAACCCCACCTAGGGGTTTTGTCCCATTTTAAACCAACCCATATGCTTAGAAAATCGATCAGAGTTCTAGATTGACCAGAAATTTAAAACTGCACCGCCATAAGACTTGCCAAAAAAGACATTCATGAGAGAAGATTGCTCCCAAATTAACCTACTGCTCCGTTAAGTGGGGATCAGAACTTGGCTAAAACCCCATCTTTTTAATAGCAATTTAACAATTTCATTAGCATTATAACTTAACAAATTAACAATTTCATTAGCATTGTAACCTACTTTGTAAATGCGATGGGCCCCTTGCTTTAGTAGTGTCCCTATGTGGAATTCACTAGTAAAGTAGATAAGGCACCTACATTGGTCAATAAGGTAAGTAACTATTAGAAAGATAAATGGAAGCCAACGGTTGATGAAAAAATGCTATACTCATACTCAGATTGGTTTGGTTCACAAATCTCTTAAAGTGTTTTCTCATACTAAGAATTCCTTATGACGCAATAAAAAGAGAGTATGGATTAAAACCTATTATATTTCTTTTTACTTATGTTGACCTTAAGTCATATTGATTTATGCAATAATCTATCTTGCATCAACGTAGATTATGGATTCTAAAACATATTATATTTTTGGTTATACTTATTTTAATCTTAAATCATATTGATTTATATAATAATTGTATGTAATAATCTTACATTAATGTTTAATAATATATGTTTATATTGATGTATATGTTTGTTTATATAAGTATATATTTGGTGTAATTATAGAGACTTTTAATTCAAATTAAAGAATGTGAGAAATTTTGTTCTCAAACAAGAACTTATAAACTTATAGAGACTTTTAATTCAAATTAAAGAATGTGAGAAATTCTATTCTCAAACAAAAACTAGATTACAAAAAATTATTAGTTTCATATTAAGCTCTCATCATATCTTCATTCGATGTGTGATTTTTTTTTCCATACATTCAACATTTATGGATAGCATTGATGTCTCCCACTTTCCATGTTAGTATATGTGTTGTTGTGGTGTTTTATTTTTATTTCTATTTTTCATACATTTAATATTCATGGATAACATTGATGTTTCCCATTTTCCATGGTAATATATATGTTGCTTAACTTTCATTGTGTGGCGCATTGTAGCCCATTGCTAGCTTAGGTTCATACATATGAGTGTGTGGTTTTCCCCTTTTCAATGTTTGTCTTAGGTGAGGCCATCAACAATTGGTTTAGATAATAATTTGTTCATATTATGTTTTTCTTGGTTATTTCTTTAGATATTCTCTTGCTAGTCAAATCAACCTCAACATGTGCATTTGGATTTCATCTCTTGATTGCTTAGAGATGTTTTAGGGAGGTCTCCAAAGGTCTCAATTCTATTTGAGGGAAAACATAAAGAATTACTTGGTAGAACTTAATCTCCCCCTTACATCCCCTAATCGTTGCACCTAATATGCAAGTTGATGAGAGTGTTTTGCAATTGTGTCCCATGTATTAGCTTAATCCATGGAACATAGTCCTTGTTTTTTGTGAAAATATTATGGATCACCTAAGAAACTAGTGTCCGGCAATCTAACCTGCGATACAAGGATTTTCCCAAATAGATAGCTTATTGTTTCATTGACATCCCTATGTCATTCCCTTCTCTATAAATATTCTTCATTTTTCTTTGTTAAATACATGTTTTGAATATCTCTAAAGAACTATAACTCTCCAACCTTTTTCTAAAGATCACTATAACTCTCCAACCTTTTTCTAAATATCTTGGATTGCATAGACCGATTATCTCCTCCATCCATCTATCATCTAAGGGCTCTCTCATAGTGATTTTTTTTATTGGTTTGGTTTTCAGTTTTTTTACATTGATTGCTTTGAATCTAGTGTTTCTTGGATCTCTCCCTCTTGTACCTCCTTGCATATTCTACAACCACGGGTCAAGGGAGGATACCAACACACAAGCTACATGGAGAACACCACACAATTGAGGACACAATTGATCTTCCATATTGGGTAGTATCCTTTTATATTATTTTCATGGTAGATCTTGTATTGTATGTATTGCTTTATTTTGGGAGACATATTCCAAGTGTTTTGTAGGAAGGCATGTCACCTTGAAGCAACTATAGGAGGCTCAGGTTTTCTTGGCAGTTTACAAAAGTGATTCATGTCTTCTTGGATCAAGTAGAATTATTCCGCTTTACCTCCTTTACATCAGTTTGATTTATTTCCACTTGATTAGGTAACAAGCCATATTCCCTTTCTAGATTTATATTGCTTTCTTAGCTATTGAAAACCATTAAACCCTAACTAAAGTACCTATAAAATCTATAAAAACCCTAGGTAAAAATTACCTTGGATTACTTATAAAATCTATAAAATCCCTAAGTGAAAAATTACCTTAGATTCAATATATTAATCTAGTGGCAACTCCACTCCCTTCCATTCTACCTCTATGCTATGGTTGGGGAATTGTGTGGTAGTGTGATGCTTCACTTTAACTACAACTGAAACACCCCAGTTTTGATCTCGATAAATGTAATGTAATGTAAATATGTGATTTAGGTTGGTGAGATGGATAATATGGCCAAGGGTCAAGTAATGTAAATGATGTACATATTAATAAAAAAAATCCATCGATGGTTGCGAGACGTGAGGGACTAAATCGATGGGGGGCTATGACTCCATGAGAGAGGAACAAGAGGGGGCTAAGGGGACCTAAAGGGGACTAAGATTGGAAACAATATTATTTTATTATAACCCAAAGTCCTTACCTTATCTTATGTAAAAGCTATATCAACCTTGAAATGTGTGGAAAAGTAGTTGAGGAGGTTTTCCTTGAGTGTGAAGTGGCAAGTTAGAAACATGCACACTTATTCCTTATTTTGGGGGGCTAACCATGATTCTACCATCACTATACCTGGGAGGAAGTTGCAAGAGTAATGGAGCCAAGATTGTAATGGGAGATTAATTGTATTTTTATTGTGGAATTTGATACTCAGAATCCTTGTAGATCCAAACATTGAGATTTTCCTAGCTACTTTGTGTTGAAGCTTGGTAAGGGCTATGGTAGCTTGAGGGACTGCATTGTAGAGAAGGGGATCCACCCTCTGGGTTGTGCAGAATGGAGGGGTAAAGAGAGTTGGTGATTGAGATGCTGGCATGAGTGAATAGTCTGAAAATTAGTGGGAATTGGGTTGACATAGTACTTGTTTGTCTTTGTGGACTCATAGCCCTATCTCAGGGGTGGCTTGTTGCAGAAAGACCTAGTGAAACAGTGCCTATGGCTAGGAATAACGTCCCACGTTAGCAGCCAATTGGTGTCTTTCATTATTAATTATAAGTGTTCTATTATTTGTGCTTCTATGTTGTTTATTATGTGTAAAAATGGGTTAAATTGGTGTTTTCTAAAAGAATAGTTCTACATTTTAAATTTGTATATGTTTACATGAATCGCATGAGTCTGCATGTCATTTTGCACATATGATTTCATCATATGGCATAACAAAACATTTATATGGTATCATAGTTTAATGGTATGGTGAATTTGTGGAAATTAGGGAAAATTTCTGAGTACCCCACCATCCTAGTGGGTACATGGTTGGTTGGGTATGTTACAATGTGGTATTAGAGTGAAGGTCATAAAAAGCTGGCTGTATGGGCCAGGAACAAGGCTGAAGTGAATAAATCACACTTGTTTGATAAATGTTTGATAAAATTCATCAAACAAAGAAAATGGGAATTTTTATTTGAATTCAGAAACTATGGGTTTCCAATTGCCCATATGGGATCAAATATGGTAAAAAGTAAGTTACAAAGTTACAAATTTTTAAATTCATAGTTTTAGATTAGTATTGTTGGACTGGATTGTGAAATTGCAGAGTTGGCCATGATGAAATTGGGAGAAATCCCCAACTCTGGTGAAATTCAGGGGGTAAATTTCCTTAGAAATGTCAAATTAATAGATACAGGAGTCAACTTGGTAGTTGTAGGGTCGAATTCGGTGAAGGAAGATAGATTGTAAGGGCTGAGTTTTTGAATTTCATGGCAGATGGAAAATTTATAGAAAATAGGAATTATTGACAAAATTGTGAAATTTTGAAAAAAATGTTTTTGTATGGGTGATGTTAGAGATAACGTGGAGATGTCTGGTGCAGCCGAGTAACACATGGAGGTGGATGTGTGTGATCATGAGGTTCATTTCAGAATGGATATAATTTTTTATTGATCGATCATTGTAATATCCCCATAAATTAATACATCCAAAAATCTCATATATAAAAAAATGCGGTTAAATGTTCCACTCTACATGTGGGTACATTAAATGAGCAATGATCTGAATATGTGGATACATCACAACACTGCTGAAATGCAAATATGTACAATATAAGAATATAAACCTAGAAGAAAACAATCTACAGGGTTTTGATACCACGACCAATTTATGACATCCACAATTTTCCAAGTCAGCCAGCATAACAGTTATGCTACAATTGTCTCACACCACACTAAAATTCAACATTCATTGAAAGTGAATTGGATAAGTTGGAGAAAAATTAATTTTGTTATCACACCTTAAAATCCACTCTCTCTATCAATACTTTGAGCATTGTGTACTGTTGGTGATAACTCTTGGATCTATTGCACATTGTGAGAAATATTTAAATAAAATTTTAGGCTTAGTTCTATTCTTTTTTGTATTGTTTGAAAACTATGGGAATAAGTTGTGTACACAAACCATGCATCCGTGTCTTAAAAACACATATGACCAACACTGTAATGGTTTACACAAATGGAGGATTAAGTATGATATAGTTGTTTATAGAGTCTTTTCATGTGAGTAGTAAGTACAGGTTCATAGCCTATATCAAGCCAATCACATGTGATTGAATGTATAGTTATTTCTTAACATTTAAGCACTAAATATATATATAAAAAGCATCCGCAACTGCCAGAAGAGGTTAAGAACAACTTGGAAAAATTGTATTGAAACTGTCGGACTGATTTATTTCAACATTTTAGAATAACCAAATAAGAGGGTAGAGATAAATTTTCATTTAATTATTTATGTGAATTCCTTAGCTACATCTTGTGTTCATTATAGTGAATCAAGTCATTCCAGGGAGGACAAATCTTACAAAAATATAACATGTCCTTTTTTAATTGCTTCATTTCTATTTGTATTATAGTGAATAAAGTCATTCCAGGGAGGACAAATCTTACAAAAATATAACATGTCCTCTTTTCATTGCTTCATTTCTATTTGTGAGAAATCTGTTCATAGATATGCATGTACTATGTTTCCAGATATACAAAGCAGTCAATGGAAAGGTTCTTTCAATTAATATTTTGATTACGCCAAACCCAAACATGAGCAATCATCACAATGCCAAGAGAAATATTTCTTTGCAGTCTTGAATTTGCACTTTTCAGAATTGTATTTTTAAACTTTTCTGCATTGGTTGCTCATTATTTTTCCTACTATGAGGCTTCTAAAATTTCGGGTCTTTTCTGCTTCTAAACACAAACTAAAGACAGTGGGTATATAACACAAACTAAAGACAGTGGGTACCGTGCCAAAGACGTCAGGTTGGTCTTATCCGTGTGTATTTTGTTTCAAATTTTCACTATAGAATGGGGAAGTTTCCTGAAAGACATATAATTAGTAGATCATAAAACTCCAATTCAGTTTAGTACACAATTCTATGCCCTTTATATATCCAACAGATACTCTTATCCATTGCAAGCATTGGGTTTCCAATTCATAGAAAATTGAAGAAATAATCATGTCTATAAATAGAAGCAAAATATTGGAGCCATCACAGTGATCCTCACAAGATAAAATTTATTCCCATTTCATAGTCTGGTGCAAAGAATGAGGACTATGTACTTATAAGTTATTATAAGTTATAGAAAAAACAATTCACCACAAGAAAAATAACAATAATGGGAAAATACTAAACTAGCATGTCTTACTCAAAGCCTGGTTACAAAGACAAGAATTTCAGCTTTGGGAAAAGGGCCAGTTAGGCTTTCTTCTTGAATATCACATGCTAAGAATTTGGGAAATGAAACCAGTTAGGAAGAGAGTTTGGGTGACCGTGATTTCAGTAAAAAGTGAATCCGGCACAAAGTTGCAGCTTGTCTTTGCCAATGGGCATTCTCAGGCTCAATTCTTTTCCAGTCACATAATTTTTGCATAAAACACTACCAGGGTTTGATATAGTGTTTCCAGCTGTATCGTTAATATCTGAAATAAGGTATTATATTTAATTTTTTTATTAGAAAGAAAGAGAAATACCCAGATTACTTTATAATAAGGATGGCGAAATGCTCTATTGGCCCATGAAGAACTATGCCCACTTCTAGTATATTCACATCCTATTGATATGGGTTACCACTAAATCAATTTTAATATGTAAAAGAGCCATTCGTATTCTTTTGGAGATTTTGAGGTCAACCTTATCGAACCAGTTGGGTGGTAAGTTCCAAGCAATTGTGGCATACTAATAGAGAAAAAAATAGTGTAGAGGTTAACCGAGGTCGAATGGCAGAATATAAAATGATAGTAAAATTCAAGAAAAATGCGTTCATAAATTTCATAATCGAGCAAACCCATCCATATTATTCATAGCCAAAGCAGGGCATTAAACTCTACGACTGAGAACAAAGGGAAGAAAGAAAATTTACCCAGAAACCACATATACAAAATTGTTCCTCTACTAATCCTTGGATCACATAGATTTATAAACAAATTATATCAAGAACTACTAGAAGAACAACGATAAACTTATCTACTGGAAAACTTGTAGACCAACAACTAGTGGAGCAAGTGATTTCCACCCAACCTTAGGCAAATCCACTGCAGACGCCACCCCCTAGCCAGGCTATGATACCACCAGGGCAAAGCATGGATAGTTAACTATGAAGCTTGGACTCTAATAGACGTTTTCTCCTGTAGATTTATTGATGACAAAACATTCCTATGGCACCTACATACTTACCCCACACAACACAAAGAGAATTTCCTTCTTACCCCACACAACACAAAGAGAATTTCCTTCTCTATTGTTCAGTACCTCAGAAACTACTCACTCT
This sequence comes from Picea engelmannii, assembly GCA_009831015.1. Classification (NCBI taxonomy): domain Eukaryota; kingdom Viridiplantae; phylum Streptophyta; class Pinopsida; order Pinales; family Pinaceae; genus Picea; species Picea engelmannii. Next base: position 22,205 of record ML830826.1, on the reverse strand, counting down.
TGTGTTATTCAGTGTGTGCATAGAAGGTCCAGACTGTGTCTCAAGTTTCAACAGAGTTTTCCGTGTTTTCTTGGATTCTTTTCAAGGCTACCAACTTCCATTCATGGCTAGTTGATCTATCATGGTTTTGATTCTTTTCCTCAAATGTCTAACCTCTCAAAACTCTTCTTCACACCCTTTTCTAACAGCCTCCTTCTCCCCATTCGAATTCTCCTCATGCCTCATGGCTAGAGAATTCAATCTCAACTTCTCTTCCTAGTTCCTGGAATGTAGGGGAGACAATTTGCTCAATTTTAGGAGTTGTGGCTTAAATTGAGGAATTTGTTTCCTCCACTCCTCTCAACTCATTTTTTTCTTTGAAAATCAAATTTGAAATTAGGTGCGGGTTCAAGGTAGCATAAGGTAAATGATTTAAGCATAAACCCCCCTTAGACCCCCTCACCTTTCCCCTCTTGTGGTATCATAGCCCCTATAGGCGCTCAAGCTCAATTGATCTTGATCTTCATTTTTATTAACTACAATACAAAAAGACGTACAATATTCACAATACCATGGTTTATTTGACCCATGGAGTTAGTGTAGTAGAGTTATAAAGAAATCATGCAAATTATTTAAAAATTTAATTACAAATAATTCCAAGAGTAAAATTTGGGATGTTACATCCCCTCCCCCTTGGAATAACATCGCCCTCAGTGTTCTTTATTGCAACAGTGTCATGTCATCATTCTTCATACATATCTGCAAAGTCATCTTCGTCATTGTCTTGGTACACCTCCAAACTTTAGCATTCCATCATATGTCACAAGATACAGGTCAATGCTTATCTATATGGATATGTATCTGATCCATATGTGTAAGTTTTAAACCTGTGAAGTAAAGCAATGCATATAGATTCTTAAGCAAAACAAAATTTAATCAATGACTCATACACATAGTACATAGAAATTTTATACCGGAAACCCTCAACCGGGAAAACCTTTCTTATATTCATTATATCGAATTTCACCATTCACCATACAATATATACAATGTTTTTAGGTATTCCGTAGATACCAAAACCCTAATCTCTTAATCCGGGATTAATTTACAAAACTGCTAAAAATAGCAAAAACCGCAAAAAAAATAATTTAGGGCACTGCCTCGAACTCCGTCGACCTTGGGCTAACGCTCGGTGCCGAACACTGCGCGTAACCCAGGGGGGGCATACTGTAACGAACCTCCTGTTCGTCACGACATCGGCCTCTCATAACAAGTGCACATTTTTTTTTTTTTTTTGTGTGTGTAGGAAGGTAAACATGATGTTTCTCAACAATGCAACACGACGACGAACACCACGCAAAGCACTCACGCAACAACAACATGACAACCTAACAAGATCAAGAATGACTACCCGCCTGTCATGTCCTGCCTTGCAATGGTTAGGACCTCTAGGACACATAAGCAACACTCAAGCCCAGGTTCCCATCGATTTTGACCATTTAAGGTCTCAAGGCTGGCGACTGTTCTGAGGAACAAGGAGGTGTCTACATCCCGCCCGACACAAGCAGACCAAGCCAATAAGCAAGGACAATCATTAATTACTAATCAACAACCCCCTCCACGGAAGGCGCAAGCTAAAAATGACTTCGCTAATTCTCGATCAATCGTCGAGTCAAGCCAGTCAATAGTCATCGTCTGTTTTAGCCATTTAACGCGAGCCCATCTTAGCATGCCTAAAGAAAAATATCATAAGGTACAATCTAAATCCACCTTGAAACAATTTCCTTTGCAAATTTTAATTTTACAATAGTCATCATAGTTCCATCTAAATCAATTTACCTTAAAATGTTATTGTTGTTATAAGTATTCTAATTTAAATCACCAACTAATAATCATGTGGATATATACAACAATGTCCAAGGAATTAGATCATGTATATCTTACAACCTTTACGCACACATTCCTCATCCCACTAATAATGATAACAGTAACAATGATATTAATAATTGTTGTTATTATTATTATTATTAATAAAAGAAACACTTCAACAATCTAATAATTATTATTATTTTGAAAACTTAAACCATTTCATAACCATGTAAGGATATCTAAAAAGGTTCTACTATATTCATACCCTTCATCCATTAATAGTAAAACTCTACACTATGATAGATCATGTGCATTTTCAATGCCCCATATAATATGATAGAATAAACTAAAAGTTAAAATAAAAGACATTGTTGACTAAATTAAAGTGAAGAATTGGGGTAGTAACTGCACTAGGAGTGAGTATAGCTGCAAAGTAGTTTCAAGTTTTATAATTATTTTATGTTATTCTTTTTCAAGGGTACGGGCTCCACTTGTTTACCTGGGCGCACAATTTTCGGCAATAATAAGGAATGTTCAGCTCATTAATCCAAAGGAGGTAACGTTACTAATTCTGAAATTAAGGAACATAAATCCTTTAATTAGAAAGTTGCTCCTAAGTTGTATTGAAGGATTAGATTGTCCTTTTTGTTTCTTTTCTAAGTTCCAAAAACATTGATGGTTATAACATGCAACCAATACTCCAGAATCAACTAAATTTTTAAAGAGGAAGATCTTCATTCGCCAGGTACGGAATTCGCCAGAAACAAATTTGCAATAACCATTACAAAACGAATTTGCCAGAACACATTGCCAGAACGAATTTGCAGTAACCATTACAAACGAATTTGCCAGAACAAATTTGCAATAACCATTACAAACAAATTTGCCAGAACGAATTTGCAGTAACCATTACAAAACGAATTTGCCAGAACGAATTTTCAAAACAGTTTTACATTCGATTTGCCATTATGTAATGTCTATAAATCGTTTCATGAGTTCGCTATCAGAATGCCATTGCTATCATGGATTTTCCTTTCAAATTGTTTTCTTCGATGGAAAATCACAGCTATTACACATTAACACTTTTCACAGGAATTCTCCACATTAACACACAGTGATAAATTCACTACGTTTATATCGCTTCCATGTGCATACAACAATGAATTAAATTTATACCTGGGATTGTCAACGGATTTTGAAACTACACCACCATTAATTAAATACGAATATACAAGATCCATTATTTAACAAATTCGCCCGTATCTATTACAGAATGAATTCGCCATTACACGCCTCCATGTATATACATCAATGCATTATAACTATAACAGTTGTTGTTAATGACTGTAAAACTATACATCAATAATTTAAATGTGAATATACAACATCGGGGAATATACAGCCGTGAAGAGTAATGCAGAAGCGCAAGGATCACAGTGGTAAGAATTAAATGTGGATGTCTTGGTAAAATCACGGTGGTATCATAAAAACACTGTTTCAATACTAGAGCTAATGCTATTGGTTTTATTCTCCCTATTCGCGTAGTTGAATTTCAATTCTATTTACTCTAATCACCACTTCCATTGCTAGTAGAAATAAATTGTCAATCCATTGCAGGAGTAATATGATATTGCCGGGTGTCAAGCCAAGAAAATCATGGTGGGTTAACCATACGGATCCAACCAAGGAACAGTAAAATCCAACCAGAACGCTGACCACAATAATTTTAGGCAATCAATCGAACGGCAAGAGCTCAAGACATAATTCATCCATTATTACTGTGCAGAGACAAAATTTGCAGAGAAAAAGGGCCATCAAAACAATCACATGGTTAAGTTGTGAGGGAGGCAAGACCACACAGTGCGGGATCGTCCAGCAATACATAAAACGTAGAGATAACTTATCCGGCGAATACAAAACATAGAATAAAGAACTTCGTCATCAATCAATTTCAAGGTTATTAAAACACATCAAGGCGCAAGATAATCATTCAGCCAAGGACAACAACAGAGGTAGACGGCTAAAGGTTCGCCTTCGCTTCACCATCCTCGCAAAACAAAGCAGGGCGTTGAGATCCATAGGTCTTTTAACGCTAAGGCGACGATCGTAGATCAGACTCCTGGCCGACTACATAGACGAGGATTGGCGTGCTAGGGACGAAGGAAAACAATTGCAAAGGTCATAGACAAACACCACAGGGCTGTCAAGTCATGTGGGGACGAAGGCCACGTGAAATCCATCAACCAAACAATCAGCTAGGCTAAGCAAAATTTCAGTCATGAAACTAGACCATCAGTTTACCTACCCAATACACATGCAAATTTAAATAAGAAATCCTACAACATTCTATCATTCAAACAAATAAGCATACCGTTGCCTGTTCGCCTGCTTTGAGTGTCGTCCGCGCGCTCCGTGCAACTCCCGCTCACCGACCGTCGAGACTACACCGGTACCTCCCAGCCAACGCTAGGGGTACTCTTCTTCCCCCTTAGCCCCCCGAGCCGCAAATGGGCCGCACACACTATCCAGAGATTATGTCTAGCTCCCAGCCCGCCTCGCAAGGCCGAGCTACCACTCCTCTCCAAGCTGGGTATCCCAACTCCCCACAAGTAATCAGTCAAGTTGATATTTCTGCAGCGTAACGTTACGCAAACAGAAGATGGTCCTTCTTCCTTCTCCTCCCTTTCTTTTATAGAGTTTCGAATCTCCTTTCTTTCCTAAAATCTCATTTAATTAAAGTTTTAAAAATAAATTTCCTAAAATTTCATGTCCGTACAAGTGTCCCTCATCCCCTACATTCTTCCATTAATTAATTTCTTTATTTAAGTAAATATCTTTATTTCCCTCACCCACCTAGAGTTACTCCTAGAATCACTCCTAGGTGTCCCTAGATTCCCTTACAGGTTTTAAAGACTTTCCCTATTATGAAATTGCTAAATCAGTTTAAAATTAGAAAGCTCTTAAATGTGGATTCCTTACTAAGTTGACTTCCCGTTTTTTCCCTTAAGTTCCCCTTTTTTCCTTTTTATGTCACCTCCTTTCCCTAGTTTCCTATTTTATTTTTTTCCCCTCTTTGCCCTTTTTATTAAAGGTCAAAATAGCAATTGTGGAATTTAACCCCCTTTTCCCCTTTTTATCCTTAAATTAATATTTTAAAATTATCCAAAAATAAAACC
>ML830825.1:25483-36930 GCA_009831015.1 Picea engelmannii | reverse complement strand
TTTGATAAGAAATATATTGATTCAAAAAGATAGATAAGAAGAAAACTCATTCAAAACAATCAAAGAAAACAAAAATCACACAACAAACCAAATCAAATTTTATTAATGGGATTCAAAATCAGAAGTACACAAAATCAAAACAGTAAAAGAAAACTTTTTCAGGAAACGATTTTGGCCAAAGATAAACTTGAGCTTTTGGATCCACTAGCATCTCATTGTAAAATAAAGGAAGAACTAAATCATATAAAATATCATGTGCGAGAAAGTTATTTTCTTAAGATAGTGATGCATGAGATGTTACTTTGACCAAGCATTATTATTAAAAATAAAAGAGACTAAAAGAAAATAGAAAAATCCTTATTAGGATGAGTGCAGTCCTACTCGTGGCACCTTGGGTCAGGGTTTTATTGACAACTCAAATTTACTTTTCTCTTTACTTTCCATTTAAAATTTTCATGATGAAACTATGTTTTTGAAAAGAAATATTCAACAAAAAGCAGAGATAAAAAAATTTAAAGTGGACTTCCCGGACAACATTCATTTTATGGTTCTCTTGGTGTGTCCACTTGTGTTCATAACTGCATTATTACAAACAGAAACACTGGGAAATAAAAATAAAGAAAAATTACTCCTAAAGCTACTCTAAACTACTAAATAGATCAAAACGCTAAGTAAAATCGTATTTCCAGTGCATCCACAGGAGCATCTTCAATCTTGCAATTCATAGAAAATCGAAAATCAGAATAAAAGAATGTAGTATTTGTAGATACAAAAGAAATATGTCATGCTTACCTCCTATATATTCTTTTAAAAACAAAACACGCACGACCTTACCAATTTCTTGAAACTTCTTGATGTATGAATCATCCAACCATTCTGCAATCTTATCGTGATATGGGTCATAATGGCATGGAAGAGTGTAAGTAAGTTTGGAAAACTTGTCAATATTATGGGGACCTAACATAAACATCATCCAAAGCCAAAGTACCCCATCCTCTTGACAATTCTCCAAGTGTTCATCCATTTCTTCACATGGAGGATCTAAAAAAATCATTTCATGCTTACTTCATGTATATTCAGGTAGAAACAAAGCAAGCACAACATTGTCTTTATTATGAATATTTTATATATACAAATCTTCAATCCATTCTAAAATCATGTCATAAAAATGAGGATGCAAACTATGACTTTGATGAAATGGATATATCAATGGGGAATACATCATAAGAGGATTCATGACAACAATTAGATCATTGGTTTGAACGCTTCCTTTGATAATATTGATTGTTTCAAAATGTGAAGCATAAACATTAAAATTCGAACTAATCAACGAATAAATATGCATTGTAGAATGTTTGATCTCCATAAGAATGAGTGCATTGTCTTTTTCAACAATAAATTGTATAAAATCATCTTGCAACATGTCATTTTTCCATGCAAGTGATGAAAGTGAAAGAGCATCAAATCTGACTTCATAAATGTTATGTTTGGAATTAATTTCACCACATTTTGGCATATCGAAAAGATTTGATTGTGATGGAAAAGAGTAAGATATTGCGGGTAAAGTATCAAGTCCACCAGAATCTAAGAAGAGATCGGGATATAAAGAGAAAAACGAATCATAAATGAGCACATGAAAATAATCTCTTGAGCTATGATATTTAACGATGGTATTATCAAGACATTCCTCTTCGCTTTCCTTAAAACTTTCACTCTGTTTTGGTGATAAATTCTTCAACATAATATGATCATCTAAATTTGTCTCCTATATGATAGATTATTCAAAACTTTCATGACAAAAATCTAATCTTTCTTGTGGATAAGGTATGATTTTTGGATGAAGGTTTAAGGTTTCTTCTTTCAATTGCACATCTAAATCTCTAATCAATTTCATTGGAATGTTAGAATGCTTAAGATCATTTTAAAAACCTAAGTGTTCTTCAATAACTAAATTTAAGTACTGATTAGAGCAAGAGTTGGAAGAATATGGACATTCACCTTGACCCAACATCAAATCTTCTCCCATGATGGTCGAGGATTGAGTATAAAATGATTCAGAAAAAAAACCAATTTGATTTTCAGTAAGAACCTTTTCAGTAGATTCTACCTCCCTTTCTTGTTTAAAATTTTCGGATGGATTCCTCTAATCCTGCGAACAAAATTCTTCTCACAATTGAGTGATAGGATTTGTAACTGATTCATCATTCGTGATTGAATATGACTGGATGAAAGGGATGCAAGCATCATAGAGGAGATTTAGTACAAATGACATGTCACCAAGATTAAATTTACAGAGAACATGATAGATTCTTGTTGAAAATCCTTCCGGAGATGAATTGTCATTGATTAGTAAAGTCTGAAATTCTTCACATAATTGATTGTAATCATAGTTTTCAAAAGCATCTAAAAAATACTCTACAAATTGAAACCAATCAATAATGTGATATGATGGAAAAGACTCAAACCAATGTTTAATCTGACCCCTAAAAGTAAAAAAGAACAATCTGCATAAAACCTTTAAATCATAAATATCATGCTTGATGCATTTACAGCAAAACTTGTTAATACGGTCTTTTGCAGATACATCCCCCCACCATCAAAGACGATTTTGGAAAAGTGAGAGACTGTCTCGTTGGGAATATCAGGTAATGTGAAGTGGAAAGCATGTTCCAACACAGTGATTTGGGGAGCCATGGGGAATTAAATACATTCAAAACAGAGACTCCTACAAGGCCAGCTTGTCGGTCTGGCATGCCTTCTAGTGCATTTCAATATGACACAAAAGAAGAATTTATAAATCTAGAATTATGAAAGGCTAAGGGGTGAAACATTTAATCATTAAATTTACTCAACCCTCCTTCTAGCGCCATTTGTTGGCGGGTGTAAATGACACACCGTCAACTTGAAGATTAGATCTGGACTGAGGTTGCCTAATTAACCCCAAGTCATTTGGTATGATCTGACCCGACGGATTTAATGGCTCCGTTAGTCAACTTAAGTCCTAAAAAGAGTAAAAGAAATAAACTAATCTAAATCTATGATTCTAACAAATGATATATTACTTACTAATGTTTATTAAAAAGAAGCATGAATACACAAATGATTATAAACAATCTATATACAGTTTACAAGGTTTACTTGAAATCTTGCGAAAATGAATGTTCTTAATAATGTTTCAAAATAAGATAAAGTAAGAACATAAATCTTTTTGTTGTTTTAATGTTTAAAGATTTTAAACTAATAAATACTAAGAAAATACAATTGAAACAATGACACAGAAATAGTTAAATCTAATTAATGAAATCATTGTCCCATTCATATATAAACAAATCTGAATAAAAGAAAACAATGCACCTACTAACCTCTCACTCATCAACAGTACTAAGCTAAATTCATCTCGCTGTATTTGTATGAATTCCTCTTAACCTGTGTCAAGTGCAAACCTATGACAAAAGCAAACATAATACTTCCTGAAGAAATTCAAGGAAGTGTTTCATATTCTGGAGCGAGTTTATAACGATAGAAAGACAAATAATTATATATCGTGTGACCTTGAAATGTCCAATAACTGAAAATGAAAGAAATTACAATTCTCAGGAATGGTGTTACCATCTATCTAGCATCAGATGTAAACTCGAAATACTTGAATAGATGATCAGTCACAGATATAAACTAAACCAAAATATAATGAACAACATAAAGAAAAACATGATATAAAATATTATGTGCAGAACTCACTAATGCTAATTCGACATAGATAACATTTCACATCAAGAAATTACATGAGAAGACAATGAAAAAACACTGCAAAGTCTACACAGGACGAAAACCAAAGAGTAAACTGTTTTTTCATATAGTTTCGACAAAATATGTTCATCATATGGTCTAGAAAGAACTTTTGGGATAATAGACTCTTAAAGATTGAAAAAATTAATATATAAATGATAACAATTAACCATGTATTGATAAAACAGACTAAAGCTAATTGAAATCAATGCATAATCAATTATTCAAAGAATATGAAGGTATTATAAAGAAAATAAAATCATTTTACTCACAGGACAAAAGTCATTAAGCAACCTGGAATTCCATATTCTTCTTTGAAAATACTTGTCCATTCTCCCAAAGATTCCAACCATCCGTTACTCCATTTGAAAAGAAAAAAAGTTTACAAAAGAAATAATATACAAAAGAGAAAGGATAAAAAACCTCCTCTCAATTTCTTGGATCCCTTTGCTCTGAACTTTCTCATATATTTATACCATGAATGAACAGTCTGGGCGTCACTAATAATTTTTGCCACCTGAAATTTGTCTCATAAAGAGGCACAAATATCTCTCAAATCGTGCATTTGTTTGGAAAAATTCCCGAGTGTAAGTTAAATGGGTCCATTTTGGAGATGAGTTTTCAACTATTTCTTCAGATCCCTCACGGTTTAGTTACAATTAGTCCCGCAAAATCGTTTGTCTATTCTTGACGCATTTCCAAATTTTATCTGTTGTTGCTCATAAATTTATTTGCAACAATCTAATATTATTTTTGGATCAATCATCTTGAATGTATTTAGATAATAAAATCAAGCCATGATCATATCCGTACCAAATAACTGATAATATAAACATCTGAAACAAAAGGAAACCTAAATTAATAACCTAAAAATTGTGAATAAAACAAAATCTAAAACAATAAAATTAAAAGGAATTTAAACTATCTATAAGTTCTAAATAAACATTGTTTATATTTTCCGTTCAAATATGATCTTAAAATTCTAGAAGCTTCAAGTTAATGGAGAGGAGAAAAATATTAATTTTGGGTTTTCACAAAATCAAACAAATGATAGATAATTATTTTATTATTATTATTTTTATTTTGAAATGAGATGCAAAATGAAAAAATAATTTAATTAATTAATCCCACCAAATGATTTTGTGAAAATAAGAAACCAACCAAGATATTATTTGATGAAGTAATGAACCCATTATTCAAAATAGTCAAACTTGCTAATGAGCAAAAGAATGAACACATAATCATAATTTAAACGAAAGTAAACATTTGATAAAAATGAACGTTTTTGTTTAAATTGAAATTTATATGCTCGTTTCTAAACTTTGACATATACTCTTGGAATGAATGTCTCATACTATAGTGAATGTCTTAAGTTTGTCTCAAAGAAAGACAAGGTATGGAACTACTCAAAAAGGTTGATTCTGTAAATCATTATAATTATCAAGATTCTAATGGGGGCCCTTTAAATTTTGTAAAAAAATAGGGGGAGTTGTTGGGGCCCAACAGGACTCCAAGAATCTACACCTACAATAGGAATTTTCATAGTAGAAAATTTCTTACTCACAATGACATTTTATTTCACATGATCATGCTCATGGGCCTACAACCTATTTATCTGTGAAATTACAGTGTAAATGTCAATTAATATTTTTATATGAAATCATTGGACACAAGGCACCTTTGAGTTCGATTGTAACTCTAGAGGCACTCACGAGAAGATACAATATATATTTGTATGACATACAATATATAGTAAATTTCATGCACATTGATACACCAAAGATTTCAGTGCTATTGTTGCTACTAGAGGATCACCCAAAATATAAATTTTTTCCCTGCATGTTTCTCCACTTTTGAATTTATCACTTACATGTTTTATTTATCACCTACATGTTTCTCCACTTTTGAATTTGTTTTCCAACATATTAAATTCCAAAGATTTCAATCGTGATTTTCTTTGTTAATTGTATTATTCGAGTTATCTTCCTCGTGGGATGTCTATCTAGAGTCTCTTAATGCTTAGCATGTTTTACCTCGTCTATGCTTGTTGACTTCTTAATTTTAAGGTAATGCTATTGACTATGTGATCCGGATTATTTTCGACACGAAATGAGAACGAAGATATAATAAAGAAATATACAGAGATATCTCGGATATCCAATATTATAACAAAAATGTATCAGATATGCAACCATAAATACATATATACAGTAATACACAATTTTCTATTAATGAGAGAAAATGTACAAAAACTATAAAATACAGAATGAAAGACTCACTGAAATGGTGGCAGCTTATCTTTGAGAAGAGATGTGATGGTTATTTGCATCAGTGAGAATATGATTTTACAATGAGGCTCCAAAGGCCTTTTTATCGTAAATAAAATCCAAAACCTTAACCTTGGAAAATGAAAAGCCAACAGTTTTGTCGACCTCGTTTTGGGAGTTTGGTGTATCAAATTCCCAAGGGCGTAACTTTGGCATATGATTTCTGTTTGGGGCGTACGATAGCTCGTTGGAAAGGTATTGTCGAGGAGATTCATTTTGGGGGCTCAATCAAAGCTTTTGGATATCATTAAGAATATCTATCCTAAAAAACCTTCATTTAGGCCCTCAAAATGGCCCCAGAAGTTAAAAATTCCTAAAAATAGTAAATTGTCAAAATTGCTAGAAAATTGTTTTGGGCGAGGTTGAAAAGGTGGGTGACCACTGATATCCACCTAGATCAATCCTCCCTCCTTAGGAAGCAACGGTATTCATTGTGTTGAGTGCCTAGGGGAGAGGGAAAAGAGTTTGTTGAATCTGCATCTTGATTAGCTACTTGCCTTGTTGGAGAAGTTGTGCTCCTTATCTTTTTGAAGGTTGTCATGAACCTGTGGCTGGAAGGGTTAAACATTTTTAATCAGTCTGGCTACATGATATTTTTGTGTTCAAAAGAAATCTTTGCGCTTTGTTGCAGTCTTGTTGACCTGCTTCTATTGGTTAGAAGGTGCTTGGGCCAAGGCTGTAGTGGTTGCAGTATCCTTCTATTCACCTTTTGAACAGATTGTGAAGAAGCTAAATTTTGTAGTATGAGATACTACTTTGCGACATTGTTTAGGAGGGACAGTAGTCGGAACCACCTCTGGTATCCTGTAGAGATGCCCCCCAGAGTAACAATGGCACTACGGGGTCAAGACTCATAGATAGCATGGCGCTTCCACATACATGGCTAGCCCAAGAGAACATCGCAGACATTCAACGAGGAAACATCACATAATACCTCATCCTTGAAGCGTTGGATGTCATATGCCAATCGACATTGTTTCCTGACATGAATATCTCATCCCTGGCAAAGCCACCCAATGTTGTATGCTTACGGGTGTGGTGTTGTCGACAATCCCAACTATTTGACGACCTCGTCTGAGATGAGGTTCTTCTGGCTTCCACTATCAACAATCAAATGCAACAGGGTCCCCTTCACCCACATCTTTGAATGAAAAGGCACTCCCCCTCTTCAGGGTATGTCAATTCTTCTAGTTGAATTGTTGTGGTCGTGACAATAGCAGTGGGCTCTTCGTCGATGATCTGTCTTCTATTAGTATTTTCTGAATCAGATTATGAATCAAGGTTCGCCTCCTTGTCTTTGATTTCAGCCACCAATGATTTTTTTGAGCAACATTCATCGGTGTTGTGCCAAGGGATTTTTTGGAAATCACACCATTTTCCGGTGTCCTTCTTCATCTTCCCGTGACCCTTCTTTTCCTGTGGCTTGGACTAGTATTCAGGAGACTGTTTGTTAGGGTCGTCTTTATCATACTTTGGTTGTTGCAGATTTGCACACATTAACTCTCGTTTGTTCTGGTGCTTAAATTTTTGCTCGATTTTAACAGCATATCGATAAGCAACATTGAGTGATGAAATGTCCAAAAAATCTATTTCAGTTTGAATGTATCTGTGTAGAGCCCCACGGCATTTCAGAACCAAATTTCGTTCAGAGTCTTTGATACCCAACTTGGTGCGCAAGGTATGGAAGGTATTGGTGAACTTCGGAACTGCTTGGCCCCTCTCTTGTCGCAGTGTGGTCCATCTCATATATTGGTCCTCATATTTTCCAACAAGGTAATATTGTTCATTTACCGCGTCCACAAAAAAATCTCAAGTGGGATCGACCCCATATATTCCAAACTCTTTTGTGGAACTTTGCTCCCAGTAAGTTTCCCACCAATATTTGACATGGGTGATAACTTTAAGGAGTGTGAATGTGATCTTTTCCCTGTCGAAAAAATGGTGAACAGAGAAACAACCTTCTAGAATATTTAACCATTTTTCTAGGGCATTCGCATCTATCTGACCTTCAAATACGGGAATATCAAAATTAACATGTACCTTAAAAGGAGAGGTGCTTCCAAAGTGGTTGTTTGATGAATATGTGTCTGTTGCTATTGGCAGGCGTTAAGGATGTGGGAAAAATTCTCCATCATTTCGTCCCTATGTCGCATGAGAGCTTGCTCAAGCAATAGATTGATAGAATTGTCTGCTCTCTCGTTTTTCTTTTCTTCCACCATGGAGGGTTTCTTGGGCGTGCGAGAGAGATTGTATTCAAGAGAGACAAGCTCAAGACCCAACTTGCTATACTCAGACCTCGTCAGGGACATGCACTGAAAAAAAAACGATCAAAAATAGTCTGCTCTAATACTAATGGTTCAGATTATTTTCGACACGAAATGAGAGTAGAGATATAATAAATAATTGTACATAGATATCTCAGATATCCAATATTATAACAGAAATGTATCATAGATGCAACCATAAACACAGATATACAATAATACACAATTTTCTATTAATGAGCGAAAATGTACAAAGACTGTAAAATATGAGTGAAAGACTTGCTAGAATGGTGGAAGCTTATCTCTGAGAAGAGATGCGGCGACTACTCGAATCCGTGAGAAAATGATTTTACAATGAGGCTCCAAAGGCCTTTTTATCGTAAATAAAATCTAAAACCCTAACCTCGGAAGATGAAAAGCCAACGGTTTTGTGGGGCCCATTTTGGGTAGTTTGGTGTATCAACTTCCCAGGGGCGTAACTTTGGCATACGATCTCTGTTTGGGGTGCATGATAACTCGTTGGAAAAGTATCATGGAGGAGATTCATTTTGGGGGCTCAATTAGAGCCTTTAGCTATCATTTAGAAGCTAAACCTGAAAATCCTTCATTTAGGCCCTCAAAATAACCTCGAAAGTTAAAAACTGCTAAAAATAGTAAATTGTCAAAATTGTCAAAAAAGTGTTTTGAGCAAATTGAAAAATGTGGGTGGCCACCTTTATTCATCTGGATCACTATAGCCATTTGGTAGACTAAGGTTCCACAGATGGTATTAAAAGCTATTGCAGCATTCTGATGACAATCACTCTAAAATATATATTCTGGATATTCCAAGTTTTAATTTGAGATACACATACCTTCTTAATCCAGTAGAAAAAAGTTTGAAAACCATATTATAATATAATCTTAACTGAAAATCGAATTTTCATGCATTCGCTGGAGGGAGACCAACATATATATTCCAATGAGATAATAATAATAATATATTATATTATATTATTATATAATATAAGGCCAGGACGAGATTCAGTTGTTCGTGATTCGGTTGAAGATCAGGTTGTTGAAGAGCCAACTCAAGCCAGCCCAACCACCTATTATATATATATATATTGGAAGAATTTGTTCTGAAATAAATTGGTCGTTACTTCCAGCAGAAAAATGTTAGAAAACCATAGTATTTTAATTTTATAATGAGAAGCTGAAATTTGAATGTCATTCAATATTAAAAACTTAAAATATTATAATATTGAACCCGTTGTGGTGTAGCTTCTGCTCCATTTCATATATCAAGATTAATAATAAGCGGATCATAGATAATGATAGTCTTAAATTTAGGGTTCTGTAAAACTCACTGCTAGTTGTTGGGGCAAGGTTATTTATGAAATAATCGGGACTGTATTTCCATCATGCTGGATTTTCTTTGCCATAGTCATGTATTTCCATCACGCTATATTTTCTTGGCCATAGTCATCTTGGTGCTTTGAAACATAGTCTTTGAATCTACACTCACATGTCAGAAAATCAAATTAACAAAACATGCATTTGCAGAGAGAAGGTAAAAAAATCAAATTAACCAAAAAAACCACCATTTGCAGAGAGAGGGAGTAGTTATAAAAATGATTGAGAGATTAAATATTTTGGGGAAACTCTCCCATCCATAAACCCTCAATGAACTTCCTCTTGCAACATCCAACATCTTGAAATGTAGTTGCAGTGCTGAGGGTTGGGCTTTTAAAAAGAAAATCACATCCATATCCAGCGATAGTGCCAAACGCCATGTTAATCCAACTATCGTCATGTTAACCTCGACTGTTACTTGAAACACAGACTCTTAATGAAACGTGTTCCCAATATGAGAGCATCGCATGAGTGATGAGTGAACTAATGCATGCCAAATGTGACATTCATAGTATGCCTCTGCATATTCATAATTTAACACTTGTTATTCATACTTGAAAGTGAGAATGAGGTATTTTATATATATTTATAAATGCAAGGAAGTTATGAATATTAAATTTCATTCATTGATTTGGGAGGACCACTAAGAATATGCCACCATCTTCAATTGTTGTCCATAAGATTAAGAATTATAATTAAAAGATCATTACTTGTGAGAAAGTAATTATTTTTATCTTAAATGTTCTATTTCCCTATTTAAAATATATACTAAACCATTTCATTTTCTAAGATGTTCTATTTCCCTATTTAAAAAGATAGGCCTTGGCTAATCTACCTCTTGGGTTTTTTGGCATAAATCCGGGGATGTAAATTTAGACAAAATCTCTAATTTTTGTTGTTTAAATTGTATTTTTAAATATATAAATAGATTCAGTGTGCTGAAAAACCACTAGAATTATACAAATTTAGCCACTCAATTCTGTAAGTCCAACCATTCATCACAGAATTTCGAACAAAATCAAGCAAAAAAAAAAGTTAAAAACAACAAAAAAAAAAATTAAAACGTTTAAAATACTGCTAAAAGATATACTAATAGTAATACTAGTTTGTGTTTGCATCTGACACATCTTCAACATCCCCGAAGGAGACGCTTCCACTGGACAACGTGAATGTGTTGAAAGGACTCGTTGCAGCGATGTCTACTGTTATCTGAAGAAGTTCTGATACAGATGAAGATCGAGCAGCAGTGTTTTCATCCACATGTTCAAGATCCAAGAAGGAGAAGCTTGTACTGGCAGGCGTGTTGGTGTTGAAATGACCCGTTCCAAGATCGGAAGGGCTTGCTATGAAAACGGGCGTAGAGCATTGACTGTTTCTCGGGCTATCTGACACTCTTGACCTCGGACCTGAGTTTGAGCCCTCCTTCTGGTCAACGTACTCAATGAACGATTTCATTGCCCTGTGCAAAGACTTCAAAGACTTCCTTGTTGATGGATCACCGAGTTCACTATTATCGTTACCTTCAACAGTATGATTTTTCATGTAACCGTAGAGAAGAAGGGAAAAGAATATAATTATAGCTATCAATGACGCCGTTCCAGTGATCAAGTAGAGACCCCAGAAACTGCCCATGCTTAACCTATTGGAATCCACTTTTGCTCCCGAACTTGTGCAG
>ML830825.1:0-13976 GCA_009831015.1 Picea engelmannii | reverse complement strand
CATGCTGAATATTGTTTATCAAGAGGTCAACACTGTTAAAAATTCTGAGATTTGATTGTTTATAAGAAAGATTATCTACCTGTCAGCGTGTTAGGAGTTTTGAAAATCCGAGAGTCGCAGGACGACTATCTAAACATTGGCGTCGTCTAAAGGGCCAAGATTCGGAATACTCCTGCTCGTACGAGTCGGGCCATCCTTTACGCTGTAACCTTCCTCAACGAAAACTTACGTAGTAGTTTAAACGTTTTATTTTTTATTTTTTAGTTGTTTTTTATATTTTTTTTATTTTTATTTTTTTTATTTTGATAAATTTTTTAGTTTTTTTATAAAAAAATTTATTTTATTTTGTAGTTTAGTGATAAATGATTGGATCTGCAGATTTGAGTAGTTAAATTTTTATAATCCAATTCAAGTGTTATAAAGGTTTTTCAACCCATTTATGCATTCAGAAAAAACAACAGAAAATAATAATTTTTTCCAAATTTACATAACCAGATTCCAGCCAAAAAACCAAAAAATAAAACTTTTAGACAATGCCCCAACTCCTCCATTAACATGTTAGATTTCACTGATACAACGCATCCTAGCTTGTACTGACGTGGATGACCAATTTTAATGAAGGTAGACAGATTTAAATTTTAAATTGAGGAAACACCAACGCTTATTCGCCTGCTAGTGCCCAGACACACGTTTCTTACATGGATAGCACCAAAATTTAATCAACTATCTACAACTAGCATATGTCCTTAATGTGTGAATGGAAATACCAAAGTGAATTGAGTGTGTATATGGAGTGCTATTAAATTGTGAGTGAAGTCTTATAATATTGTGGGTGAGTCTTATAGAGCATTGGAAATAGAAGTATTTCCGATCAATAATATTTATTAATTTATTATTTTCAATTATTAATATTTATTTTTATTCATTTATTTTTATAACTATGGTGGTGGAGGGGATGGACCAGTAATATAAGGGAAGGAGTTTGTGTTATAATATTGTGAGTGAAGTCTTCTAAGCATTGGAAATAGAAGTATTTTTAATCATTAATATTTATCTTTATTAATTTATTTTCACAATTGGTGGTGGAGGGGATGGACCAGTAATATATGGGAATGAGTTTGTGTTTGGATGAAAATGTAGGATGGATCAAAGTTAATGTTAAGATATTGTGACAGTGAACATCAAATAGGAAGCCAAAATCACATATTTAAACCATAAAAGCAATACTTAAAGGAAAATTTCAATGTAAGTGAATCATCAAAAGGATAATATGGTGTAGCCTCATATCATCATGAAGCGAGCGGGGTGTGATGACCTTGGTGCCAATCATTTGTGGGCTAAGAAGTGGCAAGCGAGGGGTATTTACACTTGGATCCAATTGCTCATGGGAAAAGAATTCACAAAGCAGGGGGTGTTGCACATAGCCCCTATTATCTATTGGTTAAGAAGTGGCAAACACAAAGAACTATTGCACCTGGCCTTAACCACTTGTGGGCTATCAGTGCACAAGGTGAGAAGTATTAGCCTTGATCTCGATGGGTTAAAAGGTTGCAAGTAAAGGGTATTGAAAGAGGGTTTTTGTTTAGTATTATGCACTTTTCATATGCCCTATATGGGAATCACATAATTTAAAATAGGGGAGTAGTAAAGACTCATTATTGATTATTCAATCATGGATGTTATATGGGATGGATGTTATATGGGAAGGCACCAAAAGAATATGAGGAAAAGGGTAAATCATGTTGTATGGTCTTAAAAACCTCAAAGAGACAACAAAAGGATGTGAAATATATAAAACTGACATACTCTTTGAAAGTTGTATTTCTCATAAAGTAATTTATGTTTAGATCATAAAATCTAAAAAGACCAATAAAAGAAAATAACTTTAATATATGGCATAAACAACTCATGAGTTTCAAACACCTCAGATAATATATTTTTAAGATTTTTTTCTTGTTTGGAAGTGTTGATATTTTAGCATGAAAGGCAACATGTATATATTCACTTGTTATCAATCAAGACACAAAGAACCATGCAAATAAATTGTGAAACCAACCACTCATCCAATCTCACTCACACTCTTTAGTCCTCTCTCATCCATTCATATAGTCTAGAGATTCATATTCATCTATTATATGAATGTTTTTGTATATCCCAAACATGCAAGAAAACTGGATATGCATTCAGGGATGGAGTTCAGCGGGAAATGTATGTATATAGGTAGTTCAGAGTCTATTTTGATGGTGCATACCATTTTAGTACTTAAAGGTGTCTTATGCTTTGAATATTGAGTCTGTGAGAGTAAAGTTTGCAAAACTTTTCGAGTGAGCAAGATGAAGTAATTCTATAAGCTTTGAATTAGTCTACAATGGAGTCGAGATATGAGACATTGTTACACACACAAATTAAACTATATTGAATTAATTCAATTCTTTACAATAGATTGTGACTCTATTATATAGAGTTCACAAGTTGTTATGAGATGTAACTTATTTCCAATATAGAAGGAGAGGTTGAGAGAATCTCTCAACCACACACCTAAATAGGATCTAATATCTCTCCTAAATCTAACAAACTCCTAAATAACAAATAAAATCACTTATATATAGATAATCTCTACATTACAATTAGCAAACCGCAATCTTAACAATATGATGAAGAATATCACATACTAAGCACATAAGACAAGTAGGAGTTAATTACTCCAACACCCTCCCTTAACAAGTACATGTTTGGATCTCTATCAAGTAAGTTCTTCATCATCATCCCTTAACCATTTCAAAACATTTCAAGCTACGAATTCTATCAAATTGTCTCTCAACCCTCGTAAAGGTGTAGCTCCCAAGTTGAGTTCTTGAGTTCTCTCCTTGAAATCTCGAATCACAGATCTCCTGAAGCCAATAATTGGAAAATAACTCACACACATGTCCCATAAACTCATTAGTAGACCACTCACATGTCTTCAACAACTAATGAGGGATCATTTCGTAGATATGCAACTCCTGAAATAACTGGACAACCATCCATACTGAGCTTTTACCTGCACTTGATCCCTTCTAGATTTGAAATAAAATTGCTTCATACCACTAAATTAATTCCCTATTTGTAATGATTGAACTACAAGCCGTTCTATGGACATACTTCCATCTATCGAGATACATGGGTAACCAACCACTCTACTTGTCATTTCTCTAGGAGAATAGTTTGAGTACGAAACATATCTAAGTCAATATTACACCACAACCTCCTTGATCTTTGATTTTAGAGATACGTCAACATTTGTTTCACAAACCATGAATAAAATTGGCATACTTACAATAATTAAAAAATTATCTGCTACTAATTACTCGTTGCCTCCTTCCTTTTAAGATTGTTGTCGCCTCCAAGAGAAATTCATCCATCTGCCAATTTGTTTATTCTCCAATTTTGTTAGAGAGAGAGATCACTTTACAATCGTATCCAATAGATTTCCATAACTGAGAAAGCTTTGGGTACTTGAATTACTGTAGTCATCTTTGTGGCTTCCAAATGGTATTGAATGACCATATAAGTGGTGCTCGATGAAAAAAATCAGGGCCTTAAACTGTCTCGAATACGAAGCCTACATTTGTTTTTAGACCATTTAATGAAACCTTTGTTTCTTGTATATACAAATATCAGAGATCTGGTAGAAGCTCTGCCCCATTGGTCATAATTGATAAGATACTTCTACTGAAATGTCTGGTAACTCTCAGGGATGAAAGTAAAATGGTCCTCTAGTATATAGTAATTGCTAATGGAATCTGACATCTAAGACTTCCATCTATAAGCTGGAGGCGTATCCTTTTAAATGGATTATCAATATATCAGTCACTCATGGCCTCTTAAACGTAGGAATGAAGAGCCACAATCTTTCAATCGGAAAATGAGGGTTCAATCTCAATATCACCATATTCATTCATGGATCTATACATATTCATTCATGGATGTATACCATATTCATGTATCTTCCCCAACAACAATCTGTAAACTCCAAATGTGATTCCACAAGGAAACATTTCTATTCAGTGGTGTGATCAACACACCAGAGAATAACTACACTTATGCAAATATTTAGAACACGGTAGGACTGCACATGGAAATTAATAGTGAACTTCAACTGTATAAATACACTGTGATATCCTACATAAATCTAATCTTGCTTAAAATTATGCACACACACTAAAAACAATTTATCTACTTTCACACACTCTAAGCTAATCTTATTATCCTACTGAGTACTACATCTTAGAATATCTCTTTTTCCTAGGCTCGCCCATGAGGGAGATAAGCCTGGTCCTGCTTTGATACCAAGATAAAATATGAGAGATGAAACATTGTTACACACACAAACAAAAATCTATTGAATTAATTACATTATTTAAAATATATTATGACTCCATTATATAGAGTTCACAAGTTGTTATGAGATCATGGAAGCACTACAACAATTTATCAATAATCACAACATGCCTAAATACTGCTTGTGAGGCTTTGTAAGTGTATCATGTGACTTAATTATGTTCAACTACATAGAAATTTTGATAATTAGGAGTCCTCACATCAAGGCTCGAATCAGGCCTCATGCCTCATGATGAATAAGAAATTCCTATTGGAAATATTGTTGTCATTGACGTCAAAGACAGGGGGAGACTACAAAAGTCCAATATAAATATTGCAAGATGGAGATTGTTGGAAACATTGGTTTTGGATTTTTGATGCTCGGTTTGGATACCATATCTTTGAATCCATTTTACTCTAAATACTTAACTCAAATGGGAGCATAGGTTATATGGTTAGAAATCATATTCTGATATTGTTAAGTACATGAATATATTTGAAGATAAATCTCAAAATAAACCCACAATATCAACAAGAATAATCCAAACCATTCACCAAAATACTAAATAGAAGAAATAGAGAAAACCCTTGAGGTAGGGTAACACCATATATTAATCCTTAAGGAAGGATAACACTCCTCAATAAATTCTTGATACATTCACAATATTCTTCACTCTCTTTCATTACGTTGCTTACACTTCTTTATATAGCTCTATATATCTCCTAGGAACCTTCAAGAGAGACTTCTCACATTTATTACATCTAACTACCATAGTGGGTCTTTATTAATATAGTGGACCTAGTCCACCTTCCATTAAATGACCACATCCTCATATATTAAATGACTTCCACTAATAATTCATAACCACATTCTCATTGGGTACCTCCCTAGGTATACTACATTCCATCCCCCTTCACATATTTCGTCCTCGAAACACGAGAAGAAACCATACAATATGATCAACTAAGCAATGTAGCTAATTAGTACCAAGTACGAACATCCATCCATCCTAATGGAAATCAAACATGTTTTCCAACTGCTACCTGACCACCATGATATTACTCCACATCATGTTGGGGTTTCCATGTAATTGTTTCTCTAGCCTGATGTCTTCTAGCAGTGCTATTAGTTATCCATGCACCTCTTGATCGATTTCTTTTTTGGTTCCCTGTTGGTGCATAAATGTGTTAATGCCCACACCCTTGCCTTCATGATTGTTGTTTCTCTATGTGGTGTGAATGGCGATGTACAACAACTGTAGGAATCTTTGTTTTTTTCTTCAAGTTTGCAACACATTGTGTCTTTGAGTCAATGACCTCCTTATTTTCCTAATTGTGTCATTCATGTAGTTTTGTTTCATCTCCTTCTATAGAATCTACCTCTTATTCAACTTCCAACTCTATAAAAACTTCTTTTCTGGCCTCTGTGGACCCATCTTTCTTACTAAGAGACGCATCATTCATTGTGATTTTCTTTTTCTTGTACCAAAGCTTTAAAAACTTCTTTTGAACATTAATATTAATTGTACCAACTGATTCCATCCAAGGATATCCCAAAACAATATCTACATCATCCATATCTATAGCATAAAAATCTGAATGCAACACATATTTATCCATATTGAGCTTCAAATCTTTAAAATTTTGAACATTTTCACTCACAACCTATGTGTATTGAGAATTCTTTGCAGGAACTTGCAGTCTATTAACCAACTGAATATTGATAAAAGTATGCATGCAACTAGGGTTAATAGAAATAATAACCTTCTCCTTATGAATACTACCATGAACCTATAATATAGACTTTTCACATGAAAATAAACATTTGGTTCTCTCTATATCCCTATTTTTTCCATGAGACCACCTATCTAACAAAAAAATTTCAAAATCTCCATTGGAGAGTGTCATCATCTCCTTATAATCAAGAGATTTCCACCAAATGGGAGCATCACCTTGTAATTTGAGAGATACCAAATGGGGCCAATTCTCTTCCCATGTTGACTTCCTTTCTTTAATGAATGCTTCAATACTAGGGCCATCACATTTCCTTGTAAAATACATCTTTCTATAAAAGAAAACAAAAAAATAGAACAAGGGTTTATAAATATCTTATCATGCAAATCACGCTGCTTTTTTCGAAGAAAAAAAACCCTGAAAAATGGCCAAATTTAAAATGCTCATAACTTTATTTCTCAGATCTCGTTTCAGCCGATTGTTTTTTTGAAATTGGGTATTTTTCTGAGAGGAATTCAAATATCCAATTTTTTTGGCCAAATTATGCTCAGAAAATTTCAAATATGAACCTAAAGTGAGCCACCCTCCTTTTTCCCTAGAAAAAATCTGCAAAGAGAGCCAAACAATTCTCCCCTTCTTTGGCCAAGGAAAGTGCTCTGATGTCAATTGTTAATTACCTGAATATATTTGAAGATAAATTTCAAAATAAACCCACAATATCAACAAGAATAAACCAACCATTCACCAAAACATTGAACACAAGAATGTAGACAAAACCCTTGAGGTATGGTAACACCGTATATTAATCCTTAAGGAATGATAACACTCTTCAAGCAATGCTTGATACATTCACAATATTCTTCACTCTATTTCATTACATTGCATACACTTGTTTATATAGCTCTATCTATCTCCTAGGAACCTTCTAGAGAGCCTTCTCACATTTATTACATCTAACTACCATAGTGGGTCTTTATTAATATAGTGGACCTAGTCCACCTTACATTGAATGACCACATTATCATATATTAAATTACCCACTAATAATACATAACCACATTCCCATTAGGTACCTCCCTAGGTACGCCATATTACCTTGCTAGGTATACTACAGAGACATTTCCAATAGTATATGGAACTCCCTATAGCTCCATATGAATGAGGAGATATCAATTTTTCTGTCAGAGAACCCAACAAAAAAGTTTAGGTCAACCCAGTCAGTCTTTAGAGGTTGGCCCTAAAAGTGATCACAGAAACACTATAAATACAGGATAGATATGTGCATTTGAAGAGCATCTAAGAAAGCAAATCAAGTTTGAGGTGTACAGAAGAGATCTAAGGCGCATAAGAAAATCTGGCAAAAATGGAAGCATCTTCAACCAGCAGTCACTTCGAAGGTGTGATGCCCTTAAAGGTACAAGTTAACTTTGATATTCCTTTACTTGAAGGCCAGATAAATTTCCATACTTTGTAAACATGGTTAAATCTGCTAGAGGGTTATTTCTTTGTCCACAATTCTTCCAACAGTGAAAAGATCACCTTTGTGATCCTTAAGGCCCTTCCCCATGTAATACAATGGTGGGATACTTACTCTGAGAAACATGTCGAGGATGAGTCTACAATTTTTCGGCCAAGACCCACATGGGAGGATTTTTTTGAAGCCCTCAAGAAACAATATTCATGTTGGAAGTTATGATGACCAGTACACGAGATGGACCACATTGTTCCAATAGAGGGGGAAAATAGTGTCGGATTTCACAAATACTTTCCATACCTTGCACACCAAGATGGGTATTAAGGACTCCGAGCATCATCTATTCCTAAAATACCATGGGGATCTACATAGGTACATCCAAACTAAAATGAAGTTTTTGGACATCTCGTCATTGGGAGCCACTTATCGATATGTTGTCGAAATCGAGCAGAAATGTAAGCAGTAGAACAAGTAGATTTTCAAGTCTACAAATCCGCAACAGCTAAAGTATGGTAAGGGTGGTCCTAAATCCTAGGTCAAAGGATAGATCAAGGATGAAAAGGTTCAGGATATCCAACCCAAGCCACCAACAAATAAGGGTAATGGGATGTCGAAGGACAGTGGGAAATGGTGTGAGTTCCACAAAATTCCTTGGCACAATACTCATGAATGTCGCTACAAACAGTTCTTGTTGGTTGAGACAAAATCCTCAAGGTTAGATGCTAACTCAAAATCTGATTTAGAACTGGAAAAGGGAATATAGATAATTGATGCAGAACCTAGTGTCACCATCGCTACCACAAAATTCCAGCAAGAGGAACTAGAGGAGCATGAAGAAGGAGAGTGCCTCTTCCACTCACAGATGTGGGTGAAGGGGACCCCACTCCATTTCATTGTTGATAGCGATGGCCATAAGAACCTGATATCAGTGGAGGTTTTCCAGAGATTGAACCTGACAACAACGTTGCATCCTTAGGCATACACCATAGGTTGGCTCAGCCAAGGATGAGACATCTTCATCAGCTAACAATTTCGCCTGCACTACGGAATCAAACCCTTCAAAGATGAGGTATTGTGTGATGTTTCCCCGCTTGAATTTTGTGATTTTTTTTTAGGCCAACCATATATGTGGAAAAGTCATGTTGTTTATGAATCTATTGCCCGTAGTGTCATTATTACTTTGGGAGATCAACTGTATAGGATACCGGAAGCAAGCCCAAATGCTACGGTCTCTTGGATATCCGTGAAGCAGTGCAAAAAGGTGGTCTCTCATACCGAGAGATTTTTCCTTTGTATGGTTCAATTGGAAGGTGACCGAAAGGTCACTACAACCTCCAAAACCTTTGTACAGAGTCTTTATGCACAATAGTGATAGGTGGACAGAATAGTAGAGGGGTACAAACATGTAGTCACCTCACCTAATGGGGTTCATGTGAATTTTCAGGCAAATCACTCAATTGATTGGACACCCGATGCTCCTCTTATACCCAAAATCCATGTATACAAGTGTTCTATTATGAATAATGAAGAAATAAAATGCTAGATCCAAGAGCTAACTATGAATGGCCACATGAGATTAATATCCTCACCTTGGAGGTGCCCAATTGTTTTGGTACAGGACAAGGATGGGACATGGTGACTTTGTATTGATTACAGAGCCCTGAACAAGATCACAGTCAAGAATCGTTACCCAATTAACCTGGATTGATGATCTTCTCGATTAGCTCAAGAGAGCCAAGTTTTTTAGTAAGATTGATCTTAAATCAGGCTACCACCAGGTGATGATTAAGAAAATTGATGTGTGGAAGACAACTTTCAAGTCTAAAGAATGTTTCTTTGAGTGGTTGGTCATGCCTTTTTTCTTGACTAATGCCCCGACCACATTCATGAAAATGATGAATTATATATTATGGTCATTCACAAACTCCTTTGTGGTTGTATATTTGGATGACATCCTCATCTTTAGCAAAATTTGGTCTTGGGCACCCTACGACAACACAAGTTATATGCCAATTTGGAGAAGTGTTCCTTCGACATGCATAGAATCCAATATTTGGTATACATCGTGGATGAGTAGGGTGTGCATGTGGATCCAACCAAGATCCAAGTCATTCATGATTGTCCTACCCCAAAGACAATGATCAAACTTTGCAACTTCTTGGGTGTAGTGTACCCTTTCACTACCGAGGTTTCCAAACCTCTCTCTCCAATCCGTACCGGGATTTTATACATGATTCATACAGATTATAAAAAACATGCATTTAACACAATTAAACGCACTTAATTCTCAGGGTAAAATATACAAGTTACTGCTATAATTAAACAAGCCATAGCATTCAACAGTAACTCATTTATACAGCGGCAAACATGATATATAAACAACACAGTCATGACAGATGGGATAAAAACATAATTCAGATACTTATCTTTGAACAGCTGTAGAAATCACCAACCAAGTGCAGGCCTTCCATGAACCTCCCAGCCTTAGACCACATTGTTCATCAGCTCAACAGTAGGTCACCCCCAAGCTGGAACCGAGCTCCACCCCAGGGCAAGGAATCTAAACTCAGGCTAAGGTTACAGGGAAGATAGCACATATACAACCACCAGGAAGAAATCTCTCCCAGGAATCTCGCATGCTCACTGCCCATAGACCCTCATTCCCCACATGCCTGTTCCACCCCAGGAGAGTGCACCTTCTCTGTCACCTAGACAGTCCTTCGGCTGCCAGTCTCCCTTACCTTGGGTTACAGGAACAGACCAGACCAGAAGTCTCCGGGCTCTATGGCAGCTACAGGGTTCCTTCCAGGAGTTCTCTTCTCCCTCTGCGCACTCTCTCACCTTGAGGAGTCGCTCACAGGCCAACAAGCCTCACGCAGTCCAACCCTGCGTGATCACAACGACCCACGGGAACACAGACAAAGGCTTTCCCAAATTGGTTCAGCAATCACAGATAATCTCACGGTGATGTTTTCAGAACAGGGCTCCACGCACAGGCTAGCTCAACTTCACCGAATAACACAGACACTTCCACTCGATTCAGCACAAGCTTCTCGTTCAGGGAACGTGCACACAGGTTTCCTCAGAGACACGGGCTTTCTCAGAGACACACCCAGACTCCACGCTCACGGGACAGGGTGTACATGGTTTTCTCAGGGCAAACACAAGATTTCCTCCCTGTATCAGGATTACACGCAGGTCTCTTGCAGACTGGCTTAACCGCTCTCGCTCAGGCAGACGGGTTGGAATGGATGCTTACCCCCTTCACGGCTTACTGCATCTATTTTATTTTCATGCACCAGGGTCAACACTTGTCACTCTGGGAACTGCATGTGTTCCATCCGTACGCCTTCCTCCCACCACTTGGGAAATCACGGGTCCTTCCAAAAGGACTTAGGATAAAATAATATGCACATGGATTTTTAGGAAATAATATTAAAATATTATTCCAGGCCTAAGCCCCCTAGGCTTAGCACTCAGCCCCTTTCCCACCTTCCAGTCCCTAGTTCCTTACCCACTCTGTGGATGCTCACTCCCCCATCACTCATTCATCGTGGTCGGTCTGCACCTGGCGGGTGTTCATATTTTATTAATTGATCTGCATACATACAAGTACATCAACAGGCTCCTAGCCTTCAACACTTAGGCTCCCTGGCCTAACAAAACACATAAGCCTACAACTTATGCAAAACTTGGCTCACCAGCCTATAAAACACATTTACAATTCTTTGCATAAAACATGATCTCTAACGGGGCTCGGCCTTGGGGACACTACAATCCCCCTCCCCTTATTTTTGCATTGTCCTCAGTGCAACTTACACTGTCTCTGCAAGTCTTTCAAAATTTTCAAAAAGATGCGGGTACTCTGCCCGCATTACTTCTTCATGCTCCCATGTCGCGTCTTCAGGACCGTACCAGGTCCACTGGACCTTTACAAGCCCTATAGCTCGATTCTAGAGCTGCTTGTTTTTCCTGTCCAATATGCGCACATGATGCACTTGCAGGACATTTTCTGGTTCCACCTGAATCACAATCCAATCGATAACATGATTAGCATCAGGTACATATTTCTAAAGCAGTGAAACATGAAATACATTATGTACAGTCATAGATGCAGGTAATGCAAGCATGTATGCAACTGGCCCAATCCTTTCCAGGATCTCAAATGGCCCACAAACTCTTGCTGCCAACTTGGCGCAACTTCCCAATTTCAGGGAACTCCTGTTAGCTTTCACTTTCAGGAAAACATGGTCACCCACTTTGAATTCCTTATGGGTTTTGTTACTATCAGCGTAACTTTTCTGCCTGTCCTGGGCAGCTTTCAAATTCTGTTTGATTTTGATCATCTGATCTTCCATCTCTTTGAGTAGTTCAGGTCCAACTACTACTCTGTCAGTTGGATTATCCCAGCTCACTGGAGTGTTGCACTTTCTTCCATAAAGTGCCTCAAATGGGATCATCTTCAGATATGTATGATACCCATTATTGTAGGCGAATTCTACCAAATGTAGGTAGTCTTCCCACCTTGATGGTTTATCCATCACATACATTCTCAGCATGTCTTCTATTACCCTGTTTTCCCTCTCTGTCTATCCATCAGACTCGGGATGATATGTTGTACTAAAATTCAGATTCGTTCTGAATCCCTTGAACAGTCCTCTCCAGAAATTCGAAGTGAATTTTGGGTCCCTATCAGACACAATTGTCTTAGGAATTCCATACAAGCGTGCAACTTCTTTTAAAAAGATATCAGCAACATCTGCTTCTCTGTGGGTGGTTTTCAGTGGAATAAAATGGGCAGCTTTAGTAAGATTGTCCACCACCACCATGATTGAATCATGCTGCTTTCTTGTCCTGGGAAATCCTGTGATAAAATCCATCGTTACCACATCCCATTTCCACTCAGGAATAGATAAAGGCTACAACAACCCTACTGGGTGTCTGTGCTCAGCCTTGACCTTCTGGCATTCCATACATCTGGCGATGTATTCAACAATTTCCTTATTCATACCTGGCCAAAAATAATGGCTTTTGACTGCTGCCACATTCTTTTGATATCCAGGATGACCAGCATAAGTCACATTATGCATTTCTTTTAGAATTTCCATCTTCAATTCTCTGTCATTATGTACATACACTATGCTTTTATACAAAAGTAGACCCTCAGTTCCTAAGGTATAACCTTCCTCCATCTGTGGTCTCTCTTGCTGTTGTAGCTTTGCTACAAGTCTTTTGTACTGCAAATCTGCATTTGTAGCCTCCACAATTTTGTCTTTCAACTCAGTTATGTACATGCTAATGGTTGTAGCATGTAATTCATGCGCTTTTCTGTTGAGTGCATCAGCCACTTTATTGTCTTTCCCTTTGATATGCCTGATATCAAAGTCATATTCGCACAGAAATTCCAGCCATCTAATTTGCCTGGCATTCAAAGTTGGCTAATCAAATAAATACTTCATACCATTGTGGTCTGTTCTTAATTCGAATTTCTTGCCCATGATGTAATGTCTCCATTTCCTCAAGGCATGGACAACTACTGCCAGCTCTAAATCATGAGTGGCATAATTCTTTTCATGCTCTTTCAGCTTTCGGGATTCATAACAAATTACAGATCCCTCTTGGTTGAGAACTCCTCCCAGCCCTTCCTTACACGCATCTGTGCACACTACGTAATCCTTACTTGGATCAGCAATATTCAGGATTGGAGCACTAGTGAGCAACTGCTTCAATTGTTGGAAGCTTCTCTCACATTGTTCAGTCCGTTGGAACTTCTTCTCCTTCCTTTGCAAAGAAGTGATAGCATGAGCTATCCTTGAAAATCCGGCTATGAACCTCCTATAATAACCTACCAGACCCATAAAGGATCTAAATTATGTCCCATTTCTTGGCGCTGGCCACTCTTGAATGGCCTGTACCTTATCAGGATCCACAGCAATCCCCTCTTCAGCAATAATGTGTCCCAGATAATGAATCTGCTTTTGGTAAAATGAACACTTGTTCAATTTTGCGTAAAGCTGGTGTTCTCTCAACACCTGCAGCACCATTCTAAGATGTTTTTTGTGTTCTTCCTCTGTCTTGGAATACACCAAGATATCATCCAAGAATACTATGACAAACTTGTCCAGATAATTTCTGAACATTCCATTCATTAAACACATGAAGACAGTAGGTGCATTGGACAGTCCAAACGGCACCAAAGTGAACTCATAGTGACCATACCTTGTTCTAAAGGCGGTCTTGCTAATGTCTTCATCTTTTATCCTCAGTTGATGATATCCAGATCGAAGATCTATTTTCGAAAATACTTTCGCATCCTTTAACTGATCAAAAAGATCATCAATCCTTGGCAGAGGATACTTGTTCTTGACAGTGACTTTATTCAACTGTCTAAAGTCAATGCACAGCCTCA
>ML830824.1:52779-82611 GCA_009831015.1 Picea engelmannii | reverse complement strand
TAAGGGGGATAAGTCAAGTATTAAATTAATCCTAAGAAATAGCCTAAGTCTTATGTCATGATTTTTATCCTAAGTTCCTAAGTGGTGGAACGAATTACCAAGTGGAGGAAAAAGTAGTTCCTTGAGTGCCATGGGTCAAGAAAGGAGCATGCAAATATAATGTTGGGCTTTAGTGGAAAATTCATCCATTCTCATTCATTCCATCATTATTACCATTGCTTGTGGGGTGTAATCTGAGGAGCTACTATGACCCTATTACCTTGTGAACCCTGTGAATCCTAGGTGGATTGGGTGTACAATTTTCCTTGGGTTGCCTTGGGGAAGGTTGGAGCCTTAGAGGGAGAATTGCGGGGAACACATTTCCCTGAGTGTGAGGCGTAGAGGGTGTTTGGAGACTCTTGAGTGTAGTAATATTTCCTAAAGCTGCAATGCTCTGAGAATTCTTATTCAGCCTATGATGGATCCCTGGAAGGGATGTGGGACAATCGAAGGGACTATGGTGTAGAGAAGGGGCTTCACTTCCTTGGATTGTGAAATTTGATGGGGAATGAGAGGATGTAGGTTGGAATTGTTATTAGAGTTGGTAACTTGGCATGTTTATTGTCGTGTTTTATGTTTGACCATAGTTGGCTTAGGTATCCATTTCCTTGGTGGAGTCATAGCCCTAGCTTGGGGGTGACCTGTTGTTGAGATTACTTGAACAACAAAGTCTATGGGTGGGAGGAATGTATGAGGTATGCAACCAGTTGGTGCTTTTCATAAAAAGATAAGTGTTCTTTTTTTCATGTTGATTAATGTGTGTTTATCTATGTTTGATTTTGATATGCTATAATTGTGTATAATTATGCATGGAATATATATTGTTAGAACTGCATAACTGTTTCATATGCAGGGCATATTGATAATGTTGGTATCAAAATACTAGACAGGGTTCTAGGTGTGATATTAGAGGGTATTATATTTTAATATCACATTATATGCGCCTTTCAAAAGGCTGAAAATAATTAATTAATGGTAGTAGAGTTTTAATGGGCAGGATTTAAATAAATTTCAAAATTCAGTATTTGATAGAATTCAAATTTTTAGTGACATATGCCCAAAAGTGAGTTTGGGGCATGTTACATATTCTCCCAAGCATGAGTGGTCATTTGTGCAAGTTGATTTTATAATTCGATGAGATTATTTGTCAAGGTAGTGATGAAGCACTTTGTTTGTTTGTAGCTTAGACAATGGGTCTTCATTCTCTTTTATGGCACAACTTCCTTATATCCCAATTCTCATCCTTAATTTTCTCATTTACGACATTCAACTCTTCAAGTGTTTTTCTTTTAAAATGTTTTCCCATTACCTTCTTGCTACGACTCTTACAGGTTAAAGATTCACCACTATGATATCATTATGATATGTAAAATATATTGGGTATCCCAAGATTCATTTCATGACAACATATATCAATGATTTAAACTTAATAACCTAGCTTACAATGTGGTTTTACTACATTTACCATGGACATTTACCATGGCTGACGTTCCTTTTCGTTTAATATAAATTGATATGATTGTACTATGTCTTATATGAGATTGTGTTATGCGATATTTCAACAATTAAATGGAAATGAACATAATATCATGAAAACATTAATCCAATAATGAAATTACTAAAAATACTACTAACCATCAATCATAAATGGACATGCAAATTACTCTAGAGAATCCCAATGGGAAAACTCCAAAAAGAAAAAAGATGTTTCATTCTCAAGATGCAAATTGGTTGCAATTGTTGTGGCTCTAGAGGATCATAGAAGAACATTTTTTTTGGATGTTTTGTCTTCTCTCTTCAACAACTCCCATAAGCTCTTAGAGAAATGTTGTTGATTAGTTGATAAACACATTAAGGAATGAATATGATGTGCGATTGAAGATTGCTTCCTTCTCTCAAGTAGAAGGCAACTTCAAGTGTTGTGCATAGACTCTGGGCTACTATAGCGCTATCTAATATTCAAAGCTTCACATATTCTTTGTTAGAAAAATGGGTGTGCTCGTTTAACCATAGACAATATAGCAATATTGTCACCCAACCATAGGAACAAATGCCACCCCCGAGCACCTTGACCTTGATAGAGAGAATAATTTCGGTAGCAAATAAATAGCCAACCAAGGCTAATGCACCAAGCAAAGATAACCAAGACTGATCAAAAAGTCCAACCCAGAAAGACCAAAATTATAGGTTGTAGTAACTATAGCTATAGATGCTCTCCAGACTTGCGCACTACTAAATTTTTGCAGTTGCAAGTTGTGTGTGACAAATGAGCTCTGGCGCCCTAAATTTATATTACTCTCTTTAGGCTGTCTGGGCCGACTTCTCTTTCTGGAGGCTAAAGACTCAATATAAAATATTCTCTTTAGCTGACTTCTCTTCTAGGGTTATTTCCAAGTCTTTTAGGGTTATTTTTGCTTCCTGGAATATTCTAAACTCATCAAAGGTCACAAGTGGAGGTTAATACCTCCCACAACTACCATAATACCAACACTCCCTCCTAGATAGGGAGGTATAAAAGGAAATGGTCTTGAGAATAAACAAACCATTCAACCGATAGCATCATCATATCCACACAAGCTATCTCATGATAAAACCACGAGCACCGTAATCATTATCCAACTGGATAATCTCCATGACAATCAGTACAATGTCCTATGATAGAACACAACTGTGTCTATCCATAGTAGTACATAAATACTATTCAGTGCTACACAACCATACCAAGTAGCACACAACTACTAACCAGTGACACATAGTCACAATCAGTGTAACACATCCACCACAGTAGTATACAACTACTGTACAAAGACATACAATCTCTACAACAGTCATATCACCTGATATCAACCTGCATAAAAAATATCATGATACAAGTTGAGTCATTTGGGCCATTTATTCCACTCACATATGTGAGATTTGGAAGAGCATATACCCTCATATAGTAAAAAAATCAACCATGGGCTATCTGGACTATTCTTCCCAAGCATGGAAGAATAACTGTCCCTGATTTCTAAG
This sequence comes from Picea engelmannii, assembly GCA_009831015.1. Taxonomy (NCBI): domain Eukaryota; kingdom Viridiplantae; phylum Streptophyta; class Pinopsida; order Pinales; family Pinaceae; genus Picea; species Picea engelmannii. Next base: position 79,557 of record ML830824.1, on the reverse strand, counting down.
CCTGGACCATTCACCTAACTGAGCCATTCCTCCAGCACTAATCATAGTGAAACCTAGATAGAATGAGTCTTCCCTAGGGAATGCATACCCCTGATTGCTGAACCTGGACCATTCACCTAACTGGGCCATTCCTTTGGCACTAAACATAGTGCAACCTAGAGAGAATGAGGCTGCCCTAGGGAATGAATGTCTGGACCATTTCCTAAGGAAATGACTATCATGCACCAACCTCCAAAATGAACCATTCTTCGAAACTGCTCACAACTGTGAACTTTGAAAGAATGAATTCCTGGTGAGGCAGACCATTCTACTTGACCACTACTGAGAGTGACTTCCAAGAGGAATGACTATCCTAGACCATTCCCCCACACTGGCCACAAGGGGAATCACTGTCTATGGTGCATCAACAATCTACCATACCATTTTCATTATGAAAATGACTGTCCGATCTGGACCATTTTTCGAACTGGAAAATTCCTATCCATCAGAGAATCTCAAACCACTTTCCGAATTGAAAAGGAACTGCCCATCTTGGACCATTTTCCAAACTAGAAAATGACTATCCATAAATCATTAATGTATATATCAGTGCTCCCTCCCAACCTAGGGAGCCATCTCTTCCCTTTCAACTAAGGGAGTTATCTCCATGAGCCCCAACTTGTCTCGTAAGTATGCAAACTTTATCCTGGACAAAGGATTTGTCAAAATATCTTCTATCTTCTCATCTGTGGAGATATACTAGAGTTTCACTTCTCCTGCCTGGACTTTATCACAAATAAATTAGTATTTGATCTCAATGTGTTTCGAATGATCATGAAACACTGGGTGTTCAGATAGCCTTATACAACTTTGATTTTCACAGTATATTATGGTCGAATCTAGTACCTGATCAAATAATCTAGAAATCAGCTTCCTTAGCCATACTGCTTCTGTACATTCCTCACATGCTATGATATATTTTGCTTCTGCTATGATGAGTGTGACAAAATTTTGTTTCCTGCTTCCCCAAGATATCATAGCAGAGCCCAAGCTAAAACACATCCCTAAAGTACTCCTTCTGTCTTCTGCACTCCCTGCCCAATTTGAATCTGTGAATCCATGAAGTTGTATATCACTTGATGAGGTATATCTTAAATCATAGTTTAGCGTCCCACAAATATATCTTAGAACATGCTTTGCAACTATCCAATGCTCATGTCTGGGTTCCACATGGAACTCGCTTAGGGTGTTTACAACAAAGAAAATATCTGGTCGAGTATTCACTAAATACATTAATGACCCAATCGATTTCCGATATAGGGATGAATCTACTGGATCGGATTCAAATCCTCTTACTTTTCTTATATCTCCAGTCATAGGAGTGTCCATGGATTTGCAATCCATCATTTCAAACTTCTGAAGAATCTTCACTGCGTACTTTCATTGTCCATGGAATACTTCACCACACTTATGCCATACTTCTAGCCCCAAGTAATAATGCATGAAACCGAGGTCTTTCATATCGAACTCAGAAGCTAGTTCCTTCTTACACTGGGTGATGAGAGACTCTTCACCTGTCAAGAATAAATCATAGACATATAGTAGTATAATCATTGGTGCATTGCTCACAAATTTGTAGTAGAGATTTGGATCTGCATGACGCTTGGAGAAACCAAGTCTTATTAAGTAGTTGTCTATTCTGGCATACCAAGCTCTTGGAGCTTGCTTGAGTCCATACAGGGATTTCTTTAATCTACAAACATGAGTGTCTCTAGAATGTACTTCAAATCCTTGAGGTTGTTCAATGTATACTTCTTCTTCGATTTCTCCATTGAGAAAAATTTTCTTTACATCAATTTTATGTAAACTCCATCCCATGGAAGCAACAAGAGACACAATGGCTCTAATAGAAGTATATCTGGAAACATGAGCAAAAGTCTCATCATAATCTTCTCCTCCTTCTGGGAGAACCCTCTAGCTACGAACCTTGCTTTGTATTTTTCCACTCTTCCATATGCTGCATGTTTGATCTTATAGACCCATTTTGAAGTTACTACTGATTTTTATTTAGGTCTAGGCACAATTTCCCATACATCATTTTTCATGATGGACTGGTGTTCTTCTGTCATGGATTCCTTCCATTGTTTCTTCTAAGATTCCTCTTCAAATGTGGTGGGTTCTTCAATTATAATCTTTGTCATACATGTTGCATAGTTGGAGAATATTTTGGGCTTTTTTCTTTCTCTGAAGGTGCCACTTGGGGCTTTGAATCTTTCTGCTTCTTGTAGAGTAGCTTCAAGCCAGGCTGGAAGTTTCCTGTTTTTGGGTACAGTGACTGATTTAGTAGGTTCACATGGTTTCTTGAGATGATCAAGTTGTTATGTTTCTTCATTCTGAATTTTTGGAAGACATGTGATTTCTTCTTTAGGCTCTTCATGCTCTTCTTCTTCTATAGTTTCTTCTATGGATTTTGTTATCACATGAAGTTGTCATGAGTTTTTTATCCCTTAGGTTTTAATTTTTATCCTTTAGTCTTTAGGTTTTCTTTATTTTTCTCTTTGTGATTTTCTTAGGTTAGTCTAAACAAATAAGACTTGGGTTTTGGCTCACATTTTTGGCCCACACATAAGATTTTAGCCTAGGTTCATTTTATGGTTTATGTCTTTGACTCACCTTTTGACTTGACACCAAGAATTATCGACCCCATGATCATAATGAACTAACAAGTCACTCCATCCACTCATGCTCTTTATCCTTTCCATGCTATCCTTATGTCAGTTAAGGGGGTCAATTCAAATTTAAAAAAGGGCATTGCCAACTCATTAGGAATTTTCGTAGAACACCTTTGTCCTATGCTCCTTTACCATAATTCACCATCATCAGCTGATGTCATATCTTCCATTTTTTCAGCGCCCTTGTCTTTAATAAAGAATATTCAGATTTGGTCATTTATGAGCTTTCTAACTGCTTATCAATTTGAAATTTTCATCCTAAGCTCGACACTGCTGAAATCACTAGTTTAGACAAAGATGCAGATTGAGCTATGGGATCAACTATTAGAGATGAATTGGAGGCTGAGGTGGATGTAGTAGTTCCATAGCCTGTTGCAGATCTTCCATCATCAACCACAACCTCCAGGTATTTCGTGAGTCTTTTCAGCTGCATGGAAAAGTGTTAAGATACACCTGCTTCATCTTTTGGTAGCACCTAACATTGCATACTACATCTTCTCTCACCCATTTGCATATGTAGATCTTCTTCCATAGAATCCATAGACATTTTCCAACTGAATTTCTCCTATACTAAGGTCAAGACATTTTACTTCAGAATCTTGAATGCCCATTCATTCAATTGGCTCTTGTGTCCACACAGTGTTACATAAATCACTGCCAAAACTACGCTATGGATCCCCTGTCCCAGTGCTGCATTTTCCTTGGATTTATTAGTGCCATCTTATGTATTCACAAGATCCATGCATTAACCTCATTTATTCACTGTGCCATCCTACGTTTTATCTCAAATTTTGCTGGCAATGAGGAGGATAACAGTCCCTACCTTTTAAAGCTTTGATAACCATTGTATGGTGGCATAAAACTGAGCAGTGCATCCCTGTATACCTTTCCTCAGAGTTTATTTCTCTCATTTTTTAAAAGAAAAATCATCTGACCAATCTATTGTTAATTCAAAAGTGAGTTGGAGGAAAATCATTGAAAGAGTAACCTTTAGACACTGCCAAATCTCATATATCTTTGCCTCTGTTTGGTTCCTTTACCCCTCATTGCATTGCAACCTTTGATCCCATGTTTATATCCATGGATACACCTCAATGGAAGAAGTCTCACAAGGGAGGGAGTGTGGTCAGGATTGAACCTTCTGACATGCACCTATTTGATGTTGAGCCTATGGTCAGGGAGGTTTTCCAAAGGGTTGGCTGCCTCTTTATTTTGAAAACATGTAGAGGGGACACCCTGAAGTAGAAAGGCAGATTGCATTACACTTTTATGGAATTAATACCAAGGTGGGAAACCTGGAGTTTGAGGTATCTGATGCCTCTATTGCAGCAACCACTGAGATACCTAACATTGGTGAGAGGTGGTTCAAATCCATGATCCTCAATGTTGTCTTTTCCAAGGACTTCCTCAAACAATATTATCAGAAAGAAAATTTGTCTAAGGGAGTGCCTAGGAGCCACCTAGTTGAAGGCTTTTATAAAATTATGAAGATCATTCAGAGGTATTTTACATGTGAGGGAAGATTTAACATGATATACTAGTATCATATAAGACTCTTGCTACATTTCACTGGTAAGGATTCAATGAATATCACTTTTTATCTATTGAGGAGTATGGGGAAGATGTATGATAGATTCCAAGCCAAGTCCAAGGCTGTGGACACTAGTGTTTTCCACTCTGGGTTGATCAAGATGCTGGTGATGGAAGAGTTGAAGAAAAGGAACATTTCTTGGGAAAAATTCATTGTTTCTACCCATATGCAGTTAGATATAGCCTCTACCCATCAATCTAGGATGAAGAGCCCTTTTCCATCGAGTAGTGTTTCCCCAACAAGAACAAGCAGGAAGATAAAAAGCAAACCCACTACTCAAGACAAAGAAACCCCTAAGGAAATTGAAGAAGAAGAGAGGGAGGTTCATCACTCCGCACAAAGAGATTTTTCACCTCCTCCTGCACCTAAATTGGAATAAGTCCCTTCATCTACCAAAACCAAAACCAAGAGGGGGAGGAAGTTGCATTTCCCTTCACCTGCTCCATCAGCTAAGATCAGAATCAGGAGGCCTTTTACTAGATCATCAGATCACAAGGAAGTTGTTGAAGCAAAAGTATTACCCAAGGCTTTAGTTACAAGGAAAGAGAAAGATAAAGGTAAAGTCATTGAGAAGCCTGTTGAGGTTATAGACAGAGCCTCTGTTCAGTAGAAATATAAAGGTAAATCCACTAAGACACCTATTGAGGTTATCAACATCAAAACTCCTCCTAGTAATCCCACTTGTAGCGCCATTTTGTAACTAAGACAACTCAGGGATGTTAGGAAAGAAGTTGCTCATTTGAAAGCAGAAAGTTTGATTGAGAGAAGAAAGATGAAGGAGATCATGGACATGTACAATGAAACCCTTGATCTGGAAATGTTTTCAGCAAGAAAAACCCTGCCTCTCCATAGGAAACTTAAGACCCTGTACAGGAAAAAAATAATCTTTCATTCCCAAAATAGAAAGCTCAAAGAAGAATTGCAACATTTCAAGGATGAATTGGCCCATAGGAACTTAAATGTTCTGGTACAAGCTGCAATAGAAAGAGATGAACCTGCAATTAAGAGGAGTACCCCTGCAAAGGAAAAATATGTTGCTATGACAGAGGGAAGTTATCCTACAACAAGGAGGAGTGATAGATTGATGAAGTAGTTGGGGGATGACAGATCCATTTTTGTGGGTGCTCTCTTTTTGCAAGTTTGAAATGATCAAAGAAGTATGATTGTTTTACCTATAGAAGTATCTACAGGCTCCTAGTCCATTATCTAAGTTTTTTGTGTTTTTGAAGAATTGATTACATCACACAGAAAAAACACAGAGATTCTGTAGTGCCATGGCGCTACGGAATTGTCTATATAGGATGTTCTACAATTTCACTACTAAAGGCGCTACGAAATATCCTAGCCAAACTCAACAATGGCGCTACAAAATATACAGAGTTATTTCATGATGGTGCTACAGAATCTGCAGAGCTGTTACATAGGAGTGGTGTTACGAAAAGAGCAGAGCTATTTTATGGATGGCGCTACGAAATCTGCAGAGATGTTACACAAAAAGTGATATAGAATCTGTAGAGTTGTTACACAGGAAGCACTACAGAATCTGTAGAGTTGTTTTGCAAAGGGTGCTACAAAATTGGCTACCAAATGTGCTACAAAATGGAACTACGAACTAGTCATTACAGTCAAAGGTTCAAATTCATGATTCCTTCCTGATTTTTGATGATGTGGAGAGAAGCAAGGATCACAAGTGGCAGCTTGGAAGCAACATACGAGCTTGGAGGACACTTGGCACTAGATAAGAATGCACCTAAGTTAGAAGACATTCCATTTAATTCTTGTTAGAGTGGTTGCCAACATGGCTCCTAAATTTTAGCAGTTGGTTAAGTTTTATTAGTACAGGTGTTAGAATTGTAGTTGTTTTGGAGAATCCTAGGATAGGAAGGCCAACTCACACATCTAGTTATTTCCTTTCCTCTTTTGATTATAAATACATATTCTAAATGATTAGAGAGGTTTGAATGGCTGAGCAGAACTCCCTGATTGTAATATTTTGACTAAGTAAGCCTGTTCTCTGGTTATGTATTGGACTTGAGACATTTTGATTAATAAAATTTAGTTTCCTTTTATCATCTTGTTTCCTCTTATACTGATATACTCATGATTGGATGATCCATATGAGATGTTTTGGTTGTATTATAATGAATGTTTGATTATAATGTTGCTATGAATGTTTTTCAGTGTTCTCAAACTTTAAGTTCAAGAAGTTCTTGTGACTGAGTTTTTCTTCTCCCGGTTGCTTGAAGACCTGATGTTAATAGCATACCTATTCACCTACCTCACTAAGTCTTCCTCCTATTAAACATTACCCCAAACCACTGACTAAAGTTAATCAAGATCTCATTTTCTTTATGCATGCTAGCCCAAATTTATGAGTTAAAACATTCTTATGCTGAGTTTTGTCCATTTGACCTTTAATCACTCATTTACATTTACAAATATTTTGATGGGTACTAGGCTTATCCTCTTGCAATCTGAGGGTGATTCTCAGTGCTAACAGATTTATTGAAAGCCATATTTTCATTGAAGGTTACGTATCTTCTGAATTCAATCTTATGTTGTTCCAGGATATAGATTTTGTATGCTTTGGATGATTCACTGTATCCCACAAATATGCCCTTATTTCCTGAGGGTTCTAGTTTCTTCCTTTTATCCTTGGGGATGTGAATGTAAACAGGGAATCCAAATATTCTTAAGTGTTCCACATTAAGTTTCTTTTCTGAGAAGGCTTATTCTGGAGTCATATCTTTCAATATGCAATGGGGACTTCTGTTCTGAACATATATTGTTGTCATGGCTACTTCTCCCCACAAATACATAGAGAAACATTGATCGTTCATTAGTGCCTTCAAAGTTTCTTCAATAGATATAGTCTTCCTTTCTGATACACCATTTTGTGGAGGATTATGAGGAACAATTATCTCCCTCCTAACCTCGACCGATTTGCAAAAGGAAAAAAATTACTTGGATGTGTATTCTCCTCCATTATCTATTCTCAAGGTCTTGATTTTCTTTTTTGTGAGGTTCTCTATTTCTGCTTTGAATTCTTGAAACTTGATGAAAAAATCATCCTTTGTCTTTAGGAGATATAATCAAGTATTTCTTGAGTAATCATCTATGAAGATTACACAATAAAGAGAGCCTCCTAGAGATTTTACTAGCATCAGACTGCAAACATATGAATGTATTAGATCTAGGATTTTCTTAGATCTATTATTGCAGCTTGAGAATGGTTTCTTAACAGTTTTACCAAGAGCACATCCTTTGTAAATTCCTTCATTTGTAGATTGTAGTTATGGTATTCCTTCAACCATCTTTTCGAGGAAAGGTAATGCTTGATAATTGATATGAGCATACCTTCTATGCCAAATTTCATTGGGATTGACTTCATCATGTACAAGATCTTCATCTTTTCATTCTAGTAGTCTGTATAGTCTTCCTTCACGGGTTCCAATAACTCTAGCATTTTCTATATTGGAGTCTCTAGACCAAGATAATACTTTTTCTTCTACAAAGGCTATTATGTTTCCTTTGTCTTCTAGGAAAGATATGGATACACGATTCTTTTCTAAACTAGGTACATATAATACATTTCTCAAATTAACATTGTTACCTGTTTTCAATTTGATGGAGGCTTGACCAATTCCTTCGATTGGATACTTGTTCTTATCTCCAAGTTCTACCTTGTAGGATGTCCTCTTTTCAATCAAATTAGAGAGTCTGACCTGGTCTCCTGTCATATGCCTGGAAGCTCCATTTTCAATTATCCACATGTCATCTTCAAGAGTTCCTGTGAGAGCTAAATAGTGTAGATGATCTGTCTTTTCATTCACGATTTCTATGGATTGATAACTGGTCAAACTTTGACTTTGACCAAAAATATCAACCTTGACATTTTTTCCTTCTGAGAGTGCCAAGAGGTGCATTGGACTAAGGAGCACTATAATATCTTCTCCTTGAGTAAGATGTTCCATCACAAGGTGTTGGGAAAGAGTTTTAGGGTTTTGAAACTGCACCTGCTAGTAACCCTAGCGACAGTGCTTCAATAACTGCACTTGCTAGAAAACCTAGTGATAGTTCTTCAACGAGCTTGATAACCTTTTGGATTAGCTTCCTTCCAGTGGTTAGACTGAATTAAGGAGGTGTGGGTCCATAACCTGTTAGAAAAATGGGTGTGCTCATTTAACCATAGACAATATAGCAATAATGTCACCCAACCATAGGTACAGATGCCACCCCCGAGCACCTTGACCTTGACAGAGAGAATAATTATGGTAGCAAATCAGTAGCCAACCAAGGTTAATGCACCAAGAAAAGATAACCAAGACTGATAAGAAATTCCAACCCAGAAAGACCAAAATTATAGGTTGCAGTAACTGCAGCTGCAACTGCTCTCCATACTTGCGCACTACTAAATTTCTGCAGTTGCGAGTTGTGTGTGCCAAATGAGCTCTGGTGCCCTAAATTGATACTGCTCTCTTTAGGCTGTCTAGGCTGACTTCTCTTTCTGGAGGCTAAAGAATCAATATAAAATATTCTCTTTAGCCAACTTCTCTTCTAGGGTTATGTCCAAGTCTTTTAGAGTTCTTCTTGCTTCCTGGAATATTATAATCTCATAAAAGGTCACAAGTGGAGGTTAATACCTCCCGCAACTACCATAATATCAACATTCTTCTTCTCCATCTCAATTTCTACTCTTAAATATCAAAATGAGGAGAACTTAGTTTGTAAAGGGGCTCTTCATGAGCTTATTAGACTGTTGTGTGGTCTATAATGTTTCTTCCAATCCTCCTCCTAGTTCACACTAAAAATAAAATTGCCTGAGATGTCTCTCCCTTGTTATGAACTTTAATTAGCAAGGTATTCTGAGTGGTATTTGTTGAATTTTTATATAAGATGATATAATAGATTACAATGATGAATGTGCCATATATAGAGAACATATGGTGACCATCCATGAAAGGATGCGTCCCTTGGATAATAAATAACTACTTATTTATTATATATATTTAATATACCTTATATTATAAATATAACAATTATATTATTAATTATTAATCTAAGAGAATGTCTTCCCGATGCTTACCAAATATCAACACTCCCTCTCAATGATGGAGACATTATACATCATGCCAAGCTTGTATATGAAGTATACAAACTTCACCCTAGATTCATGAAACCTGTCTATCAGTCCTTGGAGATGTCTCTCTCCCACTTGAACTGAGGGGAAACTTCCTTTGTGGCTCTCCCTCTGAACCAAATGAATCTTTCTGATATATTCTCCTGTTGTTCAATGGTCTTCTTGGACTTTCAAAATATTCTTCTCTTCTAAGAAAGGTTTTCTAGAGGAAATTTCCTCCTGTAGCTACCAAAACATCAACACTCCCTCTTACTTAGGGAGGTATATTTCCATGATGTATTTCATCTATTATTCCACTGACTACTTTGCAATCAACTAGTAGCACACAAATACTACCATGACATCAATATCTAAAATTATCTGTCACAGTCTCTCCGATCAAGAAATACACAACTGCTCCCAAGTGATCTGGTTGTCTCCATGGAAATCAACTAGTAGAACACAACTACTACAATGCCATCTAATATAACATAATTGTGCCAAGCCATAGTAGTAAAAAACTATTGTCTGATGATACACAATCACCACTAGTGGTACACAACCACTGCTAGTAGCACACAACTACGTTCCAGTGACACACAGTCACTGTCAGTGGTACACAACCACCATAGTAGCACACAAGTATTGTCCAGAGACAAACATTCTCCACCATAGTCTTACAACTACACTTGTGGTGTTTTCTCCTCTCCCAGGGTTTGACAGTGCATTACCCCCTCATTCACCTCACATGATTGATCTAGGGAACCCTTGGCCAAAGGGGTTAACCGATTGGAGGATAAACAACACAACTCCCTCTCAACAAGGGTGGACATTCTTCATCATGCCAAGCTTGTCTCTAAAGTACTCATACTTCACTCTAGACAGAGGCTTGGTGAGAATGTCCTCAACATCATCATCTGCAACATCAACAACAACATCAAAAACAACCTGTCATATGACACATCATATGGAATCAACTCTATGGACCATAATTATTTTGAGTAATTAGGCATGATGCTTGAATAAGTCAGGTGCTGAAACCTGTGCACTCAACTGAGTGCCCCATAGTTGTCACACACTCAACAGAGTGTCCCGTGACTACAAGGACCATTCTTCCTGATCAGATCACTATTTGTGCCACATGAATAATGTCAATCCTTCCAGATGTTGGAAGTCACACCATGGGCTACATGAACCATTCTTCTAATCAGGTCACTACATGTGTCATAGAAGAATGTCAGTCCCAGACCTCTTGCTCTAATCAGGTCACCATATGTGCCATAGATAAAATTTCAATCTTGTACCAACCTCCCTAATCAGGTCACCATTCGTTCCATAGGGGGTAGACCATTCATCTTGATCAAGTCACCATCTCGGCCACAGGAGAATGTCAGTCCTGGACCATTTTCTGAAGAAAATGCCAGTCCATGATACATCAACAATATGTCCAACCTAGACCATTCTCCATAGGGATAATTTCAGTCTAGTAGCACACTGACTATATACAATGCAAGAATATCAACACTCCCTCTCAACCAAGGGAGTAATCTCCGCAAGCCTCAGCTTGTCCCTGGAGTATACAAACTTCCCTTTGGACAAGGGCTTCGTTAGAATATCTATTATCTTCTCATCGGTGGAGATGTACTGGAGATCGACATCGAAATGTAGCTTCTAGACAAAACACCAATAAATATGCTACAATAAGTCAAACAAATCACTAGGTATTAGGTGAACATCAATCAATGGGAAAAATTGTATTTTACCACCTGTCGAATTAAACCAAGTCGAACATATGATAGTCGATTTCCAATTGACTTGGAAATACACATATGACAAGGGTCAATATAGTGCAATTCTGGTCTACTCTTCCAGATCTCACCAATTTGTCCTTGATATACAACGACAACAAACTTTATAACTGGTCGATATCATTGTCGACAAGCCTTTGCGCATCATCCCACATGTTTCCTTTCTCCAACCTAAACTTGTTTAATAGTTTTATAAAATGGGCAATATGGACCTCTTTCACTATCCCTTAGGACCATTATTGCATGCATGCAACACTGTATGCACATATCCATATCGGAGAAGTCACTTAAATAGAAAAGTATTTCCAATAGATTGACATTTGTCTCATTTTAAAGCATATAGTCACACTCCATCTCTCTAAATTTAACACCTCCATGGCCCATGATTCTGGTATTTAATTTTGTCTTCTTCCATTGTTGTTTCAGAATACATTTTAAAGAATTTTGTGTCGCCGGGTATATATGAAAATATTTGATTTTAAGCAACAACACTTGTGTGGCTTGAGATATTTCCTTCCATAGCATTTTTGCAGTAGTTTCATTAAGACTCATCAAGCAACCTTATGAAATCTTGCCGACAAACACCATTCAATTGATAGATTCCTTGAAGTCATCTACTGATACTTTTTTTTGTGTCTGCTATTTTAGGTATTCAAGTTCTATTGTTATCTTTGATGAACTCATTCACACCGTATCATTGAGATCACAGAGCCATAATTTTGACCATGCTACGATAGATAAAGGGTGTCCAAAAAGATCATAGTTCATCTGTCAGGAATGAGAACGAGCTGAGAGCACGGGTTTCCTTGTCAAGGACATTCATGATATAATTTAAAGGATTCCAAAATGAGATCCCATGAAGTCTACATTTGCCTCCTTGTCTTACAACTACACAATCCACATTGACAAATAAAAAATCTGCAAAACACCATCATTGGTTTGCTTCTCTCATAATTATATACTAGATTTTATGGCTCTGCATATTCTGATATGATGATGGTCGTATTAAAACATGCAGTGGGGTGTATGCATATATATGGTAGTCATAGTGATTCCTGCACATACAACCTAATCATGCACTTATATTTGATCATTGTGACGTGAATGCATGAGATCTTCTACTTATTGATTTTCCAGACAATATCATGCTCAAATCATGCATTCCACCAGCTCGTGTAACTTGACATAAACAATGTAGGTCCGTTCTGCCTTAGCTGTGAAGGTCACATTATTAGTCTCATAGATGTTGTTTGTTGGAGGATTATTGAAATGGAAACTATCTGCTTGATCTCCGACAAAATCTATGACCACCATAGGTTCTTGATAGCCATCGCTGACCTGTCCCAAAAGAAACCTCATCGTATATATCTTGTCGGGATTTGTCTCCACCATCTACGAAATAATACCTTATTTGTCATAAAGAAGCTCAATGGTTCTCTTCCCCTCGAGAATTTTGTACCAATTTGAATTAATATATCTCACCGCCTTAATCAACTCCACAATTCATCCTAGCAAAGAAGATGTTGCAACGTCCAAATTTGTCGACAAAAGAACTCCCATTGTCTCATTGGAAAACATCCACATCCCATATTCAAAATCTCCATTAATCACAACATTGTCTTGGAGTTTATCTGGAGTAGAAAAATGTTTTCCTGGGCCCTCCTGTGAGGGAGTCAATCCCAGTCCCGCTCTGATACCATGTTGAATTTTTATATAAGATGATATAATATATTACAATGATGAATGTGCCATATATAGAGAACATATGGTGACCATCCATGAAAAGATGTGTCCCTTGGATAAAAAATAAATACTTATTTATTATATATTTAATATACCTTATATTATAAATATAATACTTATATTATTAATTATTAATATATGAGAATGTTTTCCCGATGCTGCCCATAAATCAACAATATTTGATGGGATCTCCTCTTTGGTTGAGTGTTCTTCACTAACCTAAAATAAACTCTTTACCAGAGAATTGAACTCTCCTTTCTATTTTGAGCACTATTATTGATCTCTTTTCCTATTAAGGAGAATATTCAACCTCGTAGGGTATTCTTATAAGAATCTATTAAGATACCCTCTTCTTTTTTATAGAGGTGGTACTCCTCCTTCTCACTTAGATTTTCAATATACTTATTCAAACAATAAATTTAAAAATTCATATCATTTACACTTGTGAGTGGACCATGTATTAAAATAATTGAAAGGATAGCAGATAAGTTATAGAAGAAAACTAACAACCTTAATTTAAATATATAGGATAACTACATCCATTCCGTCAAATCCATTTATTTGAGCAATGAGGAAAAATATTCGAAGCAAAACTCATAAGACAAAAAATATATTGGTGGTCCAAAAATAGAGGGATTCAAATGATTTCATTAATTTAATATCATAAGATGCATAGGAGAAACATACTCAATATCTCATGCTTATATAAAATTCATAAATCACAAAAGTTATGAACTCCTAGAATATCTCTCTGTGGGAGTCTTAAAAAAATATTACACATAGATTGTTCAAGTTTAAATAAAATGTTTTCTTAAAGCACAACACAATACTCATGATACTTAAATGATAAAAATAACACATTCATTCAAATGGACTGGGATGGGGCTCTCATGGTCCAAATATAGTAGCAAACCTAGAAGAGGAGGAGAAAAGAAATCAAGGATCGACTTTACCAATAAAGCTAGATGATCAAATATTGGGAAGAAAGAAGGGAAATGCTTCGAAAGAAAATAATGTACTGACAAATGAAAATGGAATGATCGGATGGATCTCTATATTTTTATTTTTCCAAGCCTTCATATTTATAATTGGAACTTGATTCCTTGTGCTTCAACTACTTCTTGGATCAATTGTTTTTTATAATAAATCTTGAGCCTCTTTTTGATATATTCTTTCAATGGTTGAATTGTTATGTTCTGCTTCACCCAGAGCACGGATATTTCATCTTGCATTGCTTGGAACTCAAAGTGTAATTCTTGAATTGATGATAGATGGTATTTATTATCATTCACAAAATTAACTAACCATCATTTAATCTCATCCTTCGAAAAGTTAGTGAGATTATCAAACTCACTAGCCCACGAAGTTTTGAGTATGTTTAACTCTATTTCCAATTTCTGCTTGGTCAATAAATTACACTCTCTAACTAATTGTGGGCCCTCAAGTTTCTTAAATATTTCAAGTGATTTAAAAAATGAATCACTTCTCTTTCCATCAACCTTTGCACAACTTGCAATTAATTCATGCAAGATTTGTATTCTTTTAAACCATCCAACCTTTACTTGCTTTATTCTATTATCTGATGGCAAGTCTTATTGTTTCCTAGTGAAGTCACTCATGCTTCTCAGTCATGCCATAAATTTACTTAAGGAATTTTTATAGAAAAATTCATCATGCTCTAAGTCCTTTTGTAATATTCAATAAAAGTAGCAATTATTTGTGCCCAATTCCTCATGCTATTGCTAACTTCCCTTACTTCTGAGATGATATTGAGTCGTTTATTTATGTTATCTCCAACATACATCCTTATGCCACTTAACCACTTGGCATATTTCCTGACTTTGGATGTCATGCCTGGTGTATCTTATGGAATTGGATCTGGGGCCATGATGGATAGTGGTTCAACAAATAATGACTTAGGACTGAGGGCATCCTCTAGTTCACTTATTTTCCTTTTCAATTTAATAATTTCAAGCTCTTCCTTAGAAATGGAATGAACTAGATCATCTCTAGTAGTCAAGTGAAAATTAATAATTTCATAGGGTCCAATACCATAGACATCTACCTCTTAAAATTTTCTTTCGGTAACCCTTTTATTTTTAACATGGAATATTTCAATTTACAATTTATTTTCCTCTTTATTGTACTTGGTATTGTGTAAGGTCAATGATTGTTGTTCAAACAAAATTGGTTCCTCTCGAGACAATTCTTTTGCAATTTGTTGGTTCTCTACCATCTGTAATGGAACCCACTCAGGTACATTGTTATCATCAAATTACATTTCAACAACATCATTCATTGGGTCCTATTGAGGCCACTAAATTTCAATCCTATTTCCTAATCCTATTCTACTTGAGCCTAATGTTAACTCTTTGTCTATCTTGAGGGAGTCGAGAGTATAATATTAATTGATGTATGTCTTGAATGAGTTTGTTGTTGAATATTTTGTGAATGGATAACTCAAATTATGCATCGTCATGCTTGCATGTTGTGCTTCATGTATTCATATTTATGCATTTTCATGCTTGCATGTTGTGCTTCATGTATTCATATTTATGTTTTTTTCATGTTGGCCTACTCTTCTATTTCAAACTCTAAGTCTGAATCACAAAATCACTAATCCTTATTTTGAGTAGAGACTTGGCACATGCAGTATTAAGACACTTATTTATAACCACCATGATTATTGTTGAATAGACCCAACACTCATTTATAAATTTGCTTGAAGGAAGGGAATATAATATTTATGGCATATTGGAAAGTCTCCTTTTAATCACATGAATGATCTCATTTTTCTATTTTGCAGGAATAGGTTCGCAAGGCCACTTCATTTACGTAACTACTCCAACCTTGAGATGCTAGTGGGGGGGTCTATTGATCCTTATCCAGAACCTTGACCTTGAACCTCTACAGGCTTCCCCTTATTGGGAAGAGGATTACCTTGGCATATAGTTATCCTAAGATCTGAAGATACCACGGCTATTAGATGCACTTTTCTCGCAGGCTTGTCCCCAAGCCTCTTTAGATTTATCTCTACTAGATTCCTTTTTTAGTCTTTCCTCTCTCTGGAAACCCAGGCGTAAGGCCCATTGAGCTTCATGGATGTAAGTTTTTTTTCGTGTCATCGCTTAATGCTTGTTCGCTATCTGTTGCATTTGTATCATGCATAGTGATCTATTTTAAGGGAATTTCCTTAATTTGGTTGTATTCCCTCTCCTTGTGATATTAGTAGGTCTACCCCCATAGATGTTCAACTTGACTATATTGACTTGTGTCATGCATCCATTTGGTGTCAATCTCCTTTTACCATTTGTCACTATGTGTGACGTTGATTTTTCACGTGAAGTGTCATCTTCTTCCCCTTCATCGTAGTTGAATCACATTATTCTTGATCACCATATGACCTAGCTACTCTCCTTGATGACCAATTTCTCAAAACCTATATGATACGCCTTGTTCCTAATTTTGTGTTGGACGTTGGGTTCAACACTTCCTGCGAGTTTTGCAACATGGGTTAACCCTCTCTTGTGGATCCTAACTCCAAAAATTGTGGCAGAGACTAATGCCTACGTGTTTTGGTATAACGAAAAATTATAGTCCAACAAATGATATCAGAGTGACATGTCTCGAGTTTGAAACTAGCCCAACATATGCTGGGGGGATATTGTTGGACATGAGGTTCAACGCTTCCCATGAGTTTCGTGACATGGGTTAACCCCCTCTTGTGGATCCTAACTCGGATGATTGTGGTGGATGAAGATTTTCCAGGTCCTATCAGTTGCCAACTAGGTCTGCCTTTGACCACAGATTGGCTCTAAGTTTCAACTATTATGAAAAGGATTTGTTGTTGTTTTAGGAAAACTAACAGTTCAGGAACTTCATGTTGATTTGTTACGGTTGTACTTGCAATTTTAGGTGCTCTAGCATGTAGTTTTAGTAACCAGAAGTTAGCACATGCATGCTAAAATAAATACAACACACCTAGTGATATTTACAGCTGAAAATAAGAAGATCTAAAAGACTAACACACATTATTTTGTACACACGTATTTTTGGTCAACATGACCCTGGATAAAAGCTCCCCGGGGAAAACCAGTTTGGGATATATGTCTATATATGAGGAAATGAGATAGTGGAATACAAAAAGTAAAAAATATATATGAACCTGATACAATAGTAGCTTGATCCAAGCTAGAATACAAGTCCAAAAGAACCAAGTGCGCCCCCCATAAATGCTCTCAAAACCACCATAACTGCTCCAGATGCAAACTGTGAGCTCATAATGGAAAACCCCTCCACAGGAGTGAAGCTCTGCTGTGTGGCCTCTCTCTGCAACCGATCCCACTGCAATTTGACTGGTGAAATACCTCCCCACTACTGATGCACCCTCCTTAACAAGTGTGCCCTCCACAGTAATGAATTATCCTTAGTAAATAAGCCAAGCTCTGTGCTAGATGCCTCCCTCCATGAAAGCATGTGCCCAAGATATCCTCAACTCATGAAACAAACCTCATGCCAAAGCTCCCTCTCTTCCTCTCCAAGTGAGAAAATGAAGTTATGAGCTCTTGTTTTCCCTTTGCACCCCTCTTGAACCTCCATAAGGAAACTTAGGATATGGATGGCTGAGATCATCCCATCTCCCATATAATCAAAGGATGAGATATCTCAAAAATACTCTCACTCAATAACCCACTTTGGGTTAAGTTACCTAAGTTCACTTTATGTCTCTAATTCACCCAGAAAGTGAATTAATAGTCATTTTAGGCATAAATGACAAAAAATCATGTTTGACTTAAAACTCCTAAGTCAAAGTGAAATTAGACACAAAGTACAAGGAACAAAGTACATAGTACATCCCACATGTGTTTAGGAGAGCAGAAATACATGGAGAACAACTCCCAAGGTACATAATCTCAACACTCCCTCTTATCGAGGAAGGTGTTCCTCACCAAGCCCATATTGTCTCTGAAGTAGACATGTTTTCCCCTTGGCAGGGCCTTGGTGAGTATATCTACAACTTGGTCATCAATCGATATATACCGCAATTGAACCACACCTCTCTGAAACCAATCATAGATGAAGGGGTACCTAATCTCAATGTGCTTCGACTGGTTATGAAACACTGGATTCTCAGAGAGTTTTATGCAACTATGATTATCACAGTGAATGACGATCGGTGGCATCTCCTGACCAAACAATCCAACCAACATATTATGAATCCAAATGGCCTCACAACTGGCATGAATGAATGCCATGTACTCTACCTCAGTCGAACTCAAAGAAACTGACTTTTGCTTCCAGATGAACCATGAAACAAGTCTTAACCCCAAACCAAGGGAGCACCCTGAGGTGCTTTTCCTGTCAGTAGCAGATCCTGCCCAGTTTGAGTCTATGTATCCAACCAAACTGACTCCATATAGTCTAGGCCATAATCAATTGTCCCAGCAATGTACCTCAAAATGTGTTTTTCCCCAATCATGTGAACACTCCTTGGATATACCATATGTTGGCTGAGAGTGTTCATGGAAAAAACAAATATTTGGTCTGGTGTTAACCAGATACATGAGTGAAACGATCAAATTCCTGTAAACTGTGGCATCTACCAACTAGATATATGAAGAACTAAGATTCTTCCAGTTGGTAATCATAGGTGTAAGTATAGGTATGTAGTCCTCCATCTGAAATATGCTCAAAATATCTGTTGCATACTTCCCTTGCCCAAGAAATATGTGACCCTCCTCCTGCCATACCTCCATACCTAGAAAGTAGTGTATCAATCCAATATCACTCATCTCAAACTCTGATGCAAGTCCCAACTTGCACTCAACTATGAGATCCTCGGCTCCAGTGATGAACAAATCATTCACATATAAGATGAGAATAAGCATGTCCTCACCTTTAATAATATAGTAGAGGTTAGGATCAACATCGCTCTTCTCGAAGCCCCTCTGAAGAAAGTATGTGTCTATGCATGAATACCAAGCTCAGGGAGCTTGCTTCAGACCATAAAGTGCCTTTCTCAAAATACACATGCGAGTCTCCCTATCACTCACCTCAAACTCTTGTGGTTGCTCTATGTACACCTCCTCATCAATAAAGCCATTCAGAAATGTGGTCTTCACATCCATATAATGAATGATCTAACCCATCTCTGCTACTATGGAAATGATACTCCTGATGGAGGTGTATCTTGCAACTGGTGTGAATGTCTTGTCATAATAGACTCCCTCAATTTGAGAGAAGCCTCAAGACACAAAATGGGACTTGTGTTTCTCAATGCTGCCTCAGAACCACCTCCTAGACATCATTATGCACAATGGAGCCATACTCCTCTACCATGGCCCCTCTCTAGACCTGTTGGTCCACTGCCTGCACAAATTTCTATGGCTTAGTATTTGTGATACTCATCACTAGTGCCAAATATGATCCCAATATGACTGGAGGTTTGCTCTCTCTGACCTGGATCTTGGGCTCCCCTACATTCTCTCTGGCCTCCTTCAGGGTCTCCTGAAACCATCTAGGTCTTCTCTTCCTTGAAGTGGTCAACGGACAAGTAAGGTCTCTATGCCAAGATTGACTGCCTTAGGACTCGTATCAACACTCTGAGAACCTAAATTATATGCCCCCTCTGACTGAAAATGCTCTGAATGTGACCTTGAAGCTGTTCATGGTGAACCTGTCACCCTTAATACTGGTGTACCTGAATCCTAAGGCTATGCTCCCTCTGAGACATCAAGCAGTGCCTTTGCATCATCCTCAAATCCGACACTTGACTCAAGAAATCTCTCAAAATCCCTATCCTCCTCAAATCTAACATCTCTTCTCACCACCACTCTCCTAAGTGGCGTAATGTAGATGCAATAAGCTTTGGACACCTCCGAGTATCGAAATAGAATCCCTTGCTGGGCTATGGGGTCTAGCTTTCTCCTCCTCTCCGAGGGGACATGAGAAAAGGTCAAACACTCAAAGATCCTAATGTGCTCGACATCGGGCCTCCTACCAATGAAAGAATCCTCAGGAGTCATCTTCCCCAATATCATGTGGGGGCTCCTATTCTACAGGTAAAATACAGTAGCACATGCCTCTTCCCATACGTACAAATGCAATCTTTGATTGTGCAGCATGGATCTCGCTGCATAGGTAATAGCCCAATTATTCCTCTCGACAACCCCGTTCTGTTGGGGGTTGTATGGTACAATCATTTTTCTTCTAATGCCATGTTGGGCACAAAAGTATACAAACTGTCTTGAGGAATACTCTCCCCTATTATCCGACCGCAAGACTTCGATCCTCTTTCCAGATTGGTTCTCCACAAGAGCTCTGAACTCTTGGAACCATGTGAATAACTCGCTCTTGGCCTTCAAGAAATAGATCCAAGTCTTCCTTGAGTAGTCATCAATAAATGTGATATAATACTCACAACCACTCAAAGACTTTCGAGTCATGGGCCCACACACGTCTGTGTGTACTAAATCCAGTATCCCAGCTAACCTGGTGCCACTACTGGGGAACGAGGCCTTGGTAAAATTACCAAGAGCACACCCTATGCAAACATCCTGATGCTCTGTACTGATCTGTGGCACTCCGGTCACAACCTCTCTCAATCCTTTGAGAGCTCCATGATATAGGTGGGCCATCCTACGATTCCATAACTCACATATATGTATGTTGCTATCGCTACTAGCTGTCAATGCATGAAGAGGCTGGAAAATCAATCTGAATAGTTTCCTGTCCCTCACTCCAATCACTTTTCATGAAGCAAGAGAAGACCCCCAAGGATGAATGAGTACCTCAGTTCCTATGAAAGTCACCTCAAGACCTCTATCCTGGAGGGTGGAAACTGAAATCAAGTTCTTCTTCAGCCCAGGGACATAGAGAACATCCCTGAACGATACATGTGGCATACTATCTCTCTAAAAGGTAACTATGCCAATCCCAACAAATCTGACCAATTTGTCATCTCCAAGAGAAATCTCTTTCCTAACCTTAGTGTTTCTGAGATCAGTCAAGTGCTCTTGGACTCCAATCATATGGCTCAAAGCCCCGCTGTCAATATACTAGATACTGGGTGTTGTCTCAACTGAAGTGCATCATATGAGGAAATCAAATTCTCTCTGAAACTGTGTCTGAAACCTTGCCTCCTCTGTTGTAGCTGCAGTACCACCCTTCTTCTTATTCCTCTTGGAGCACTGTCCAACATAGTTCCTGAACTTCTTACAAACAAAGCACTTCACTTTGCTCATATCTCTCCTCTAACCACTGCTGTAACCACTGCTGCTCTCTCCTCCACTCCCTTGTGGTGGGGCCCCAAACTTGGGACCATGTCGACCCCCACAAATAACCTTCTTCTTTCCCTTTGTTTAAAGAGAAAGATCCTCATCACCCTGACTAGACTGCTACTGCCATTGTCTAGAGGCCTCTGCTACAAGCCTAATCTCCTCATGGATGAATCCCTCCCACATCCTGTCCCATGTAGGCACGACCTCCTTGGAAACAATGCCACGGAAAAATGGACCCCAAGTTTTGGTGAAGCTATTCATAGCTTGCCTCACCAAAGAGTTAGGATCCACCACCTCTCAGACGGCTCCAAGTTTGTCTCTAATCTGAGTGTAGCGACCAAGGAATGAAGTCACTGACTCATCCTTGAGCATGTGAATTCCCCTGAGTCGGTCATGAAGAACCATCTTCCGGTTCTCATTGGAGCTCTCATACAACTTACATAGAGATGTCCACATCTCATATGCATAAGTATTCCTAGTCAAATGGGGTATGATATGATCACGAACTGCATCACAAATGGTCCTCTTTGCCTTGTTGTTCCTCTTCCTAAACTCTGCCAACAATATGGGGGCAGTGACAAGAATAACTGGAACATGCTCCTCAACTATGTCCCATAGCTCGAGGTCCTCTAAGACAAAGACCATACTCACCTTCCAAGGTGACCAATTGCTAGCCCCAGATAGCCTGTCCTCAACACATATTTGAGATGCTGAAATGTTTTCCAAACTGCACTCCCAACTAATGCTCAAACTGCCAAGGAAACACTTTCTCACTCCTATCAACACAGGTGTGAAAAGAGACAAGCGTCCTACGACCTCACTCCTAGCAAAATAGGTGTGAAAAGAGGTCAATTCAAAGCAGCCTCACTCCTACTCCGTAGGTGTGAAAAGAGACTGAAGACAAACTGCCAAAACTGCCCGACTATCCTCTACAAAAATATGCCCACTAACAACCACCGAATGAGTCAATGGATGTCCACAAAATTCTACCAAGAAGATGTATATGAAAGCCAACACATGTGTTGTCCAAACTTCTCAAAAATTCAGCCACCTCAGCTCTGATACCATGAATATTTTCCAGGTTCTATCAGTTGCCAATTGGGTTTGTATTTGACCACAGATTGGCTCTAAGTTTCAACTATTATGAAAAGGTTTTGCTTATGTTTTGGGACAGCCAACAGTTCAGGAACTTCTTGCTGATTTGTTACGGTTGTACTTGCAATTGTAGGTGCTCTAGCATGTAGTTTTAGTAACCAGAAGTTAGCACATGCATACTAAAATAAATACAACACACCTAGTGATATTTACAGCCAAAAATAAGCAGATCTAAAAGACTAACACACATCATTTTGTACACAGGTATTTTTGGTCAACGTGACCCTGGATAAAACCCCCCCGGGGAAAAACAGTTTGGGATATATGTCTATATATGAGAAAATGAGATGGTGGAATACAAAAAGTACAAAATATAGATGAACCTGATACAATAGTAGCTTGATCCAAGCTGGAATACAAGTCCAAAATAACCCGATGTGCCCCCCATAAATGCTCCCAAAACCACCATAAATTCTCCATATGCAAACTGTGAGCTCAGAATGGAAAACCCCTGCACAAGAATGAATCTATGTTGTGTGGCCTCCCTCTGCAACTGATCCCACTGCAATCTGATGGGTGAAATACCTCCCCACTACTAATGCACCCTCCTCAAAAAGTGCACCCTCCATAGTAATGAATGCTTCTCAGTAAATAAACCAAGCTCTGTGCTAGATGCCTCCCTCCATGAAAGCATGTGCCCAAGCTATCCTTACCTCATGCAACAAACCTCATGCCAAATCTCACTCTATTCCTCTCCAAGTGAGCAAATGAAGTTATGAGATCTCCTTTTCCCTTTGTGCCCCTCTTGAAACTCCATAAGGAAACCTAGGATATGGATGGCTGAGATCATCCCATCTCCCATCTAATCAAAGGTTGAGATCTCTCAAAAATAATCTCACTCAATAACCCACTTTGGGTTAAGTTCCCTAAGTTCACTTTATGTCTCTAATTCACCCACAAAGTGAATTAATAGTCATTTTAGGCATAAATGACAAAATTTCACTTTTGACTTAAAACTCCCAAGTCAAAGTGAAATTAGACACAAAGTACAAGGCACAAAGTACAAAGTACATCCCACATGTGTTTAGGAGAGTAGAAACACATGGGGAAGACCTCCCAAGGTACATAATCTCTACAATGGAGACTAATTGCCTGCATTTTTTGGTCTAACGACAATTGTAGTCCAACATTTTGGGCCCTTAGGGGAAAAACCCTAACTAGCGAACCTTGACTGATGGAACCAGGATGAGCATGGAACCTTGACTTTTGTGTAATTTGGGCTAATTTCGTAATTTGTATTTGTGTTTTTTTATTTTTGTATACATTTTTTATTTGATTTTTATTTTTTATTTTTATTTATTTATTTCTATTTTACCCTTGGTTTTGGAAAAACCACATGGTTTATTTGCACATGGTTTTTCCCCATGGTTTTCCCCTAAAGTTACATTAGATATTTACTTTTACATAGTTGAAAACTAAGTTCACTTTAGATATTTATTTTTACATGGGGTAAATATTTTTTTACACGGATAAACTATTTGTGTTACATGAACAAACTAGTTATTAAATGATTTGTTTTGTCCACGACCTGAGGTGTAATATGTACATCCTTATTTTTCTCACATATTCGTAAAACTAAAAAAACGATTTGACTTTTCATTTTTTTAAATATTCATTCATTTTTTGTTTTAATTTTAATTTTAATTTTGTTTTTTCTTTCTTATCATCTAAGTCCTAGGTTGTACATACTCACTTTATTTTTCTCATTTGATTTAGTTTCTTATTGATTTTTATTTTATTTTATTAACTTTCTACTTTTTTCATTCATTCACTAAAAATTCAATGTATATCCCATGAGACCTTCCCCAGGTTACTCCCCATTGGTCCTCACATTTACTTCATGGTAAGTTCCATGGGAAATTTACTATTAAGACACTTTCCTTATTTCTCAGAATCCCTCTTCCCTTCTTCAAATACATTTGAAAAACAATAGCATATGAATTTCATATTTCAAGCCAGGACCCATCGGAGCTCACTTACCACTCCTTAATTTCATCTCTCTGATCATCAGACTCCAAGATTCCACTGGACTGAGCTCATCAGAGTGTTGAGATAACCATTTACCTTTGACCTCCGACCATCATATTCCAATGATAATACATCCAACTAATATTATTTTTATGAGCCATTGGAACGTTGATTAATGTAATATATTTTTTTGGAAAATGTGTGTTGGTTGTGGAGCTTGATTATCTTCCTGATTTATAGATATTTGTTTTCAGCCGTGTTTATACCCCATGAATACTTTACACCCTAGAAGATTGTACACCCCTCCACGCGGGGGAGTTGCAGGGGGGGATTTACCCCCCTGCGGGGTCCAAGGGCAAGCGGGCCCCCGAAGGAAAAAATTCCTTGTAAATGTATATTGTAATTTCATAATAAATCTGGATTGTTCATTAGAAGGTCGCAGATTTGACGGTAGAAGTTATGTTAGGGTTTTTTTCCCTAGAAGGAAACCCTCTTTTATGAGGGAAATGTATTGCGGCTATGCATCATTGCAAATATTGTAATATGAGTGAGGAGACTGTGACAGAAAGAAGAAGAAATTACAGTGGGTGTGCTATAGGTTATATCCCTTCATTTGTTGGATAATAAAAGGAAGGACCTGATAATTTCTCTGGTGGATGTAGCCCACATTAGGTGAACCATGTATATCTATGTCTCTATTGTATTGTGTATCTTCTGTGTTTTATTTCCGCATTTGTTTTTATTTTATTGCTTCGCAATCATTTTTTTCTAACAACTGGTATCAGAGAGAAAGGTAACTCGCATGAAAAGAGGGTTCCTAGTTCGAGTGGGAGCAATGGAAGAAGATGGAAATTTTAGGGTCAAGAAATTTAACGGCCAAAACTACCAATTATGGAAGATGCAGATGGAATATTATTTATATTAGAAGGATCTATTCCTACCATTGGGTGGAATAGAAAAGAATACGATGGCCATGAAGGATGAAGAATTGGAGGTTATTGATATAAAGGCACTAGGAATGATATGGTTGATCCTGGCAGTGTCGATGGCTTTCAATATTTGGAAAGAAAAGAAAATGAAGGAGCTAATGGACGAATTGGCTAAACTGTATGAAAAAACCTCGATGTCCAATAAGGTGTTTCTAATTAAAAGACTATTTAATATGAAGATGTCAGAAGGTGGGTCTGTTGTAGATCATTTAAATGAATTCAATACAATTACTAATCAACTAAGTTATATAAAAGTGGACTTTGATGGTGAGGCCAGGGATCTTCTAATGTTGTGCTCATTTCCAAAAAGACGGAATGGCTTGGTCATGGTTGTAAATAACTCTGTCTCTGGTTCAAACACTCTAAAATTTGATGATGTTGTTGGTGTTATCCTTAGCGAGGAAATACGACGGAAAAGCACAAGTGAGACATCAGGTAATGCGTTAAACATGGAGAACAAGGGAAGACAAAAGGATAGAGGAAAGGGCTCAGGGAACCGTAGGAATTCTAGGAAGGGCATATCCAAATCCAGACTCAGAAAGATCGAGTGTTGGAATTGTGGGAAGAAAGGACATCTGAAGAAATATTGCAGAGCTCCAAAGAAACAAAGATATGGACAACAGGACAAAAATCAGGAAGCAAATGTAACAGTTGATGTGTTACAATATGCTTTGATTATTTCTGTAGATAATATTTTTGAGTCTTGGGTAGTAGATTCAGGGGCTTCATTTCATGCCACACCCCATAGGAAACATTTTCTAGATTATGTTCAAGGTGATTTTGGATAGGTTCATTTGGGTGATGATGCACCATGCAAAATTGTTGGAATGGGAAAGGTAAAAATAAAGCAAAGGAATGGAAACCAATGGTTGTTGAAAGAGGTAAGATATGTTCCAGATCTAAGGAAAAATATGATTTCAATAGGGAAGTTGGAAAGTGAAGGTTGTATATCCATATTTATAGATAAGGTGTGGAAGGTCACCAAAGGATCACTGGTGATAGAAAAATGAGAGAAGGCAGGTACACTGTATTTTTGTACTGGTAATACTGACTCTTCTATCTATTTAGCTTCTACAGGAGTGGATACAACACTATGGAATCATAGGCTTGGACACATGAGTGATAAGGGGATTATGATACTTCACAAAATAAATTTGTTGTGAGATCTTAAACAAATTGATTTGGATTTCGGTGAACATTTTGTTTATGGAAAACAAAAGAGAGTCATATTTCTCAGAGTCAGAAAAGAAAAGAAGAGTGAAAGGTCAGCGTTTGTGCATATAGATGTATGGGGAACAACTCAGGTATCATCTCTTGGTGGCTCTCATTATTATGTTACTTTTATTGATGATGCAACTAGAAAAACTTGGGTTTATTGCATTCGACAAAAATCTGATGTTTTTGATACTTTTAAG
>ML830824.1:40403-52214 GCA_009831015.1 Picea engelmannii | reverse complement strand
TATCGCTTATGGGATTATGAAAATCACAAAATATTTAGGAGTAGAGATGTCATAGTCAATGAGAAGGTCATGTATAAAGATTGGTTGCAGGGAAAGAAACAGAAAAAATAAAAACCAAAATACACAGTGCTTGATGAGATCACTGAAAAGAAATTCCAAAGGTACCAGAAAATCAAAATGTACAACAACATGAGCAACAAGTACCTCAAACTCCTACAAGTGTTATCAGAAGATCTATCAGGTTAAGTAGACCCCCTGAACAATACTCTCCATTGTATTATTTATTATTGACTAATTTTGGTGAACCAAAATGTTATGAAGAGGAAATGCAGGTAGTCACTAAAAAGAAGTGGGAGCAAGGCATGAAAGAAGAAATGGATTCCATGGAAAATAACCAGAATTGGGATTTGGTTTAGTTTCCTACAGGAAAAAGAGCATTGCAGAATAAATGTGTTTACAAGTTGAAGGAAGAAGATGGAGGCAAAAATAAGTACAAGGTTAGAGTTGTTGTAAACGGGTTTGCGCATAAGAAAGGTATAAATTTTGATGACATATTTTCTCCTGTTGTTAAAATGACTTCAATTAGGAATATTTTAAGTCTTGTGGAAGTAGAATATTTTCATATTGAACAATTAGATGTAAAAATAACTTTTCTCCATGGGGATTTGGAGGAAGAGATTTATATACAACAACCATAGGGGTATGAGGTCAAAGGGAAGGAAAATTTGGTATGCATGTTGAAGAAGATCTTGTATGGCCTAAAGCAAGCTCTAAGGCAGTGGTATTTGAAGTTTGATAGGTTTATGACAGAACAAGGTTATAGTAGATGTCATTCTAATCACTGTGTTTATTTTAAATGGCTAGAAAATGGAAGCTATATTATCTTGCTATTGCATGTAGATGGCATGCTTGTTACAAGTTCTAATATGGAGGATATAAATGTTCTTAAGAAGAAATTAGTTAATTCATTTGTGATGAAGGATTTGGGTGCTGCAAAGAAAATCTTGGTATGAGAATAATAAGAGACGAAAAAAATTGCAAATTGACATTGTCTCAGGGTGAGTACATAGAGAAGGTGTTGAAGAGGTTTAGAATGCAGAATGCAAAACTAGTTAGTACACCTTTGATCATCCATTTCAAATTAACCAAGGAAATATGTCCCAAGACACAGGAGGATATAGAATACATGTCCAAGGTCCCTTATTCATCAAAAGTTGGTAGCTTGATGTATGTGATGGTTTGCACAAGACCAAATATTGCACATGCAGTGGGAGTTGTGAGTAGGTATATGAAAAATCCAGGTAAAGAACATCGGGAGGCAGTAAAGTGGATTCTCAAGTATTTGAAAGGTATTGTTACTCATGCATTATGTTTTGGAGGTTCAAACATTGTTCTACAGGGATATGTTGATTCATATATGGTAGTTTATAAATATAGCAGGAGGAGCACCACATGGTATGTTTTTATTGTAGGTGAAATAATAGTACGTTGGATTTCAAAATTGAAAAATTTTGTTGCACTTTCAACAATAGAGCCAGAGTATGTTGCTGCTACATAGGCTAGTAAAGAGATGATTTGGTTACATAGGTTTATGGAGGAATTGGGAAAGAAGAAAGAGAATAGCAGGTTGTAATGTGATAGTGAGAGTGACATTCATCTTGCAAAGAAATTATCCTTCCATTCGAATACTAAGAATATACAACTCAATTACCATTTCATATGATCTATATTGGAAGATGGACATTTGAAGTTGGAAAAGATACACACTAGCCAAAATCCTGCAGACATGTTAACAAAGGGAGTAACCGGGGAGAAACTAAATTCCTGCTCAATTTCAGTTGGTCTTCAAGCATGAAGGTGAAGATGAGAAATTTTCTAGGTCCAAGAAGGATCATATTCTAGCAGATACATCAGCAGTGGAGTCATTGAGAGTAGTCTCCAAGTGGGAGATTGTTGGTTGTGGAGCCTGATTATCTTCATGATTCAAAGGTCTTTGTTTTCAGCCATGTTTATACCCCATGAAGACTTTACACCACGAAAGACTCTACACCCCTCCACACGGGGGAGTTGCAGGGGGGGCTTGCCTCCGAAGGAAAAATTGCCTTGTAAATGTATATTGTAATTCCATAGTAAATCTAGATCGTTCATTATAAGGTTGAAGATCTGACGATAGAATGTATGTTAGGTTTTTTTTTTCCCTAGAAGGAATCCCTCTTTTATGAGGGAAATGTATTGTGGCTATGCATCATTATGAATATTGTATTCTAAGTGAGGAGACTGTGGGAGAAAGAAGAGGAAGTTACAACAGGTATGTTGTAGGTTGTATCACTTCATTTGCTGGATAATAAAAAGAAGGACCTGGCAATTTCTCTAGTGGACGTAACCCACACTGGGTGAACCACGTATATCTATGTCTCTATTGTATTGTGTATCTTTTTTGTTTTATTTTCGTATTTGTTTTTATTTTATTACTTCGCGATCATGTTTTTCTAACAATGTGAACCCATCAAAATTATCATTATTTTTGGGGAAACATGCCCCTAGGAACAAATTATTTTAATATATTTTTGGGGGGACTTGACTCATGGGAAGTTTTGTTATTTCAATATTATTATGCCATCATATGGTGTGTTGAGCTCCCATCGGAATGGACTCACTCCAACAGGCTATATTTTTAATTTAGTTTAATTAATGATTTCACGTGGCTAGGGGGAATATTTTATTGTTTTTTTATTTTTATTTTCATTAATATATATATTTATTTTCACGTAGGTTGGGGGTAATGTTATTAATTTTTATTTTCACTTAGGTTAATTTAATTAATGTTATTATTTTCCTATTTTAATTTCTTTTTTATTATTTTCCTAATTTTTAGGATGATATTTGGCCAAAATAACATTACAAGACCTAGGTCCTATGCCTTCCCTAAGTTCCTATTCAAATTAGATAAAGGGGATAAAACCATTTAAATCAATCAACTTTGGATTATCTTATGCATGTGGGATTTTTATTTGCAAGTTAAGGATCAATGACCCAAATTTACCCATAGTCTTAATCAAGGGCTGCTGAACACTTTTTTCAAACATTCAAAACTTGGGTTGCAGATGTTAGAATTGAGCGCATGATTCCTCATTGGAAAGGTATCAGACTAATGAATGTAGTAGGAGAGGTATTCGGGCTATAAAAATGAAAGAGAAGATCATAAAACACAAAAAACAACAGACCACAAATTTGTTGGATTACTGAGAGGGGGGGTGAATCAGTAATAGAGCAATTATAATCCTTTTTAAACCAAATAATCCAAGTGTTATATCAATGTAGAATTATCATCCAATAATGAGCAATGAACAAATGAGCAATCATACACATACACAATACACCAGTGTTTTACGTGGAAACCCAAAGCAGGAGAAAACCACGAAATGTTTTTTCTTATATGTCTTGAAGAATTACATTCATTGGAAGCACCAACTTCCTTTGTTTTCCAGCTGCAACTGGAAGGAGGCTCCAACCCCCTAGTTTCTCAGGCTACAAACTGAAGGAAGATCCAACTCCCCAATTCTCTGGCTACAACCAGAAGGAGGCTACAACCCCCTATGTTCTCCGGCTACAACCGAAAGGTGGATACAACCACCTGTCCTTGCCCCGTCCAACCACTCTGAAGTAGAAGTAGAATGATGGAACCACTGTCACACTATCACTATGAAATATAATGCTATAAACCTATACCAATAAACCTGAACCATGCATCAATTTGTACCTCAACCTATAATTAATCTGTACCATAAATGAGTGCATCAACCATGCACCAACCTGTACCAAACAACCTGTAATCAACATGTACCATAAACAAGTACAACCAACCATTTACCAAGTATGTACCAATCATGTGTCAACTAATCATCAACTACGACTCATCAATATGTACCGACATCATCAACTATACACCTCATGTATGTGCCAACTCATCAACTACTTGTCTCAACCATGTACACAACATGCACCTTAACCAAAAGCACTCATCAATTTCATCATCCAAATATGATTTGTAACTCTGTAATAGACTTGGTTTATATGATCACATACCTACAAACCTTCCTTAACTTTAACAACAAGAGACTAGCATTTTCATCAAACTTTTCTTTAGTCTCACATGACTAGTTTTGGATTAGTCAACAACCCTAACTTGAAATAATCATAAATTTGTACCTGTAATGAATGAAGATCTGAAAATGATACACAATGTTTTTCATTGTGTTTTATGCAATTACTCCAGGTGTCACTACTTGGAACCTCTTAGAAAATTATTTATAGCAAAAATGACATACCTTGTTGAATTATGGCTTATTCCAGAGAGAGACCTTGTAGAGCGTGACCCACACAGAATACTTGTTGAATCAATATGAAAATATTACACATAATACTACAGACTATACTCTAACCAACACATTTTTTCTTACTGAATTTGGATATGTTATGAAGAATTTATGACATTTTTACCCGAAATACCTTAGAAAGCATCATCAAAAGAAGTTATCCTTCCTTGAATTCCGACCTTCTTTTCTTCACCTTCCCTCATAAATTCGGCTTAGATATCCTTTGGTTACCTCAGAAACCTATAGATATTCAATATTCTTAAGTTTTATCTGAAATGAGAGACCCTTGCCTCTTATTTATACTCTCCAAGTAGCTTCCTTAAAAACATCTTCTAGGTCACTTTGCCCACTTTCCTTATTTTCGGGTTAACCCACTTCTAATTTCTCCATTAAATTTATTATTTAAATAATTAATTTGTATTCACTTTGAATTATAGTACACTCATCACTTCACTTTATTATTTACCTTCTAAAATCTCTTAAACCACTTTTACTACTTTGACCTTTTGGGGCTTCTAGATGACATATGAGGGTCCTCCAACTTCGTAAGGCCATAACTCTCAAACCGTGAGGAGTTATGTGATGTTCCACATACCACCGGAAATGTAATGACATGTACTATACATATAGAATATTATTACCTGAAAATATATCAAAGCTCATACCATTATCCATCAAACAAACTTGGGTCCATTACCCAAACCTGGGTTCTCCAACTTCTCATGGCCACAACTCTCTAACCGTGAGGAGTTATGTGAAGTTCCACATACCACCAGAAATGGCATGACAATCACTATCCATATAGGATAGTTTCACTAAAAAATTCACTTACCTTCATCTCATTATTACAAAAATAAGCATGGGTTCTCTAACCATACTTCTAGGATAACTCAATCCGCAAAGCATCTTCCCGTGAGGGATTTCACCATAAGGGGACCACATTGGAGTTCATCCATTTCTACTTATTATCAACCATGAGTCATATTTACATCAAACAAGCTTGGGTCCATTACCCAAACCTTTTTTCTACTAGGCTTTCTTCAAGGGTTAACATCAATGACAACCAACCTTAATCAACAATCTCCCTCTTTGGCATTGATGACAACACTCTGATGCAAAATTGAAATTATGTCATGCAATATTGAATTCATATCTCTCATTCTCCCCTTGAAAATATGCCTCTATCCTCTGCATATATGTGACCATTTCTCCCCCTAGAACCATGCCTATGTCCTATGCATCTGATGATCTCTCCCCCTTTGTCATCAATGGTAAAGGTATCTTTCTATCCGGGGCTGATCCCCCTAATTGAACTGCCCTCTTTATGGCACTTCCTCGTGTACATATAAGACATATAAGACATATAAGATAATCATTCATTTTGGAGTAGAAATAACTCCGAGTCTTTGGTGAAGATACTCAAAGGCTTCCCGTGGAAGTGGTTTTGTAAAAATGTTTGCCACTTGTTCTTTTGTGCCCACATACTCAAATATGATGTTATTTTCTGCAACTTGTTCCCGTAGAAAGTGATACTTGATTGGAATGTTCTTTTTCTTGGAGTGCATCACTGGGTTCTTTGATATACTGATGGCACTTGTATTATCACAATAGATTGGAATGGGCTCATCATACTCAACCTATATATCTGTCAAAGTTTGTTTCATCCAACGAACATGTGTACAACATGTTGTTGCTACAATATACTATGCCTCGGTTGTAGATAGAGATATTGATGATTTTTTCTTGCTTAGCCATGATACTAAACACTCACCCAAGTAGAACGCTGCTCCACTGGTGCTTCATCGGTCATTGATACAACCTGCCCAATCTGCATCTGTGTAGGTAATAAGAGATAGATCCTTTCATTTTGGATACCATAATCCAAACTCTTCTATTCCTTTGAGATATCTAAAAATTCTCTTCACTTCTAATACATGTGATTCCTTTGGTGCTGCTTGAAATCGTGCCACCAGTCCAACTACCTGCATTACATCTCGTCTGGATGATGTCACATATAGTAGGCTGCCAATCATTGACCTGTATTTCCTCTGATATGTAGACTTTGAATCATCATCTTTGCTTAACTTTCAACTGGTTTGCATGGGAGTGACAACTGGTTTGCATGGGAGTGACAACTGGTTTGCAATCTTCCATTCCGAACCTATTTAACATTTCTCTAATATACTTGGTTTGAGAGATAAAAATTCCTTGGTTGCTTTGACGTATCTGAAGTCTCAGAAAGAAGGATAGTTCTCCAAGTAATGACATATCAAATTCATTCTGCATATCCTTTGCAAATTTCTGGCTTAACCTGTCATCATCACTACCAAAAATAATATCATCGACATAAACTTCAATTAATAAAATATTACCTTGACTTACCTTGACGTAGAGGTTGTTGTTTGCACTTCCTTTTCTGAACCCTGCCTATTGTATATATTTATCTAGTCTAGAGTACCATGCTCTAGGAGTATGTTTTAGACCATACAAGGCCTTCTTTAATTTGCACACATATTCTGCATTCTCTAACAACTGAAATCCTTCTGGTTGTTCAATGTAGGCTTCTTCTTCAAGTTCCTCATTTAGAAAAGTTGATTTTACATCCATCTGATACACTTTAATATATTTGGAGCATGCATAAGCTAAAAGCAAACATATTGCTTCCGTTTTGGCAACTGGGGCAAATGTCTCTTCAAATTCGATTTCTTCAATCTGTGCATATACTTTACATACCAAACTAGCTTTGTTCCTTGTAACCTATCCATCTTCATTCAATTTATTCTTGAAAACCCGTTTTGTGTCGATCACATTCTTATTCTTTGGTCTTGGAACCGATTCCCAAGTGTCATTTTTCTCTATTTGATCCAATTCTTCATCCATGAACTTATTCCAAAATTCATCCTTGTTGGTTTCTTCAAAACAGTTCGGTTCAATTGTAGATAAGACTGCTAGGTGTGTTTGTTTTAGTGAACAGATTCTTCTTCTAGTCTCAACTCCCGCATATTTGTTTCTGATAATTTGATCTGAAGGATGATTCTTCTGTACTCGTCTGCTAGGTGTCTTTGGAGAAACTTGTTGAACTTTCTCTTATGCTTCTGTCGGATTCTCTTCATCTTCCTCTTCTACTTCTTTTTCATCTTCTGCTTCCTTTTCGAAAGGTTGTTCCATTGATTCATTTTCTTCTTCCTTTGATTCTAGTCTTCCTGTTTCATTAATTGTTACGTTGATGCTTTCCACAACTTTATTCAATCTTAGATTGTAACACTTGTATGATTTTCTTGTACTTGAGTAACCAACAAGTACTTCTTTGTCCACACGAGATTCAAACTTTCCCATTATGCCATCTTCTCTTTTGATGTAGCATTTGCTTCCAAAAACTCTGAAGTGCTTCATATTTGTTGGTCTTCCTTTCCATAGCTCGTAGGGAGTTTTGTCAGTGTTGTTTCTGAGCATTACTCTATTTTGAATGTGAACTTTTGTATGCACTGCCTGTGTCCAAAATATATCTGTCAATTTGGAATCCATTAGCATTGTTAGAGCCATTTCCTATATTGTCCTGTTCTTTCTTTCAACAACTCCATTCTATTGAGGTGTCCTAGCAATAGAGAATTTCCTTTTTATTCCATGACTGTTGCAGTAGTCCATAAATTCCTTTGAAGTGAAATCTCCTCCATTATTAGATCTCAAGAATTTGATTTTTGAATCCATTTCATTTTCAGCCATTTCCTTATAGATCTTAAAGTTTTCAAAAGCTTCTGACTTATTCTTGAGAAATAAAAATGCAGTCATTCTTGTATAATCATCAACTAATAACATAAAGTATTTCTCACCTTTTAAACCCTTTTTTGTAGTTGGTCCAACTAGATCAGTGTGCACAATTTCCAGTGGTCTCGTCGTTGAATATTCCTTTTATTTGAACCTGGTATTTGTTTGTTTTCCTTGTTGACAATGCTTGCATAAAGTGTTGGTTGGTTTCGTGATTTGGGGCATTTCTCTGATTGCTTCTATTTTGCTGACTTTGACAAGGTTATCAAAATGTATGTGACCCATTCTTATGTGCCATAGCCAAATTTCATCTTCCTTTCCTAGACAACACTTTTCATTTCCAATTTCACTTAACACATATATGTTGTTTGAAGTTCTTGCAGCTGTAGCAATCAATTTTCTTGAACCTTCTTTTCTTTTCTCTCACTTTTGTGAATTGAAAGTAAATTTATGACCTTGTTCACACATTTGACTCACACTTAGAAGATTATGTTTCATATATTCTACTAGTAGAACATTTTTTGCCTTTGTATTCTTGTTCCCAATTCTGACTATGCCTTTTCCAATGATTTTAGTTGAATCATCATTTCCGAAGGAGACTGATCCATCTCTTTCCTTTCTTAATGTAAGAAACCTATCTCTATCATCTGTCATATGTTTTGAACAACCACTGTCAACATACTAAACACGTTTCTTCTGCTTAGCTTGTAGAGCGAGTGTGAATTCTTCATTGCTATACTGATTCTACTTTCTTATCCATGTCCTTTTCTGAGGTTCCTGTCTATGACTGTTGTTATTATGTTGCAGTTCTCTAGGAGGTTCTGTCATTCTACAATCTTTGGCCATGTGTCCAAAGTTTTTACATTTGTAACATTCCACTTCAATGCTCAAAGATTCAAACTTGTTGTAACTTATTCTATGTGTTTCACTAGGCCTTCTTGGATAACCTTTTTGTGTATGACTTTCAAATTTGTTTATGTTCCTGTTGTTAGCTCTGCAATTCACATATTTATGTCCAAAATTATTACATGCATAACATAAACCAAAAAATATAGTTTGATACTTGGGAGTTGAACATCTTCTGAAAGGAGGTGCTTTTATGAATCCTTCTTCTTCTTGAGGCCTATCCGTCTGTTGTTGATTCTGAAATCTAAATCTTCTCGGTGGAGGAGTGTCCCTGTAATCTTCCTTGTATATCTTCCTATCCCCTTTGATTGTTTCTTCATAGCTTTTTGGATATGTTTCTTGCTCTATTGTTTTGGAGCTTGATCCCTTTTCTGTCTGATTGTATCCAAGTCCGGACTTGTCATGATGAGATTTTTCACTGCTGATAATGTCATCCAAAACTTTTGAGCTATTCTACATATTTTTCTTTTGAATATCATTTCTTAATGTGACAATATTTGCTTCCAAATTTCCGATGATATTGTCCTTTTCTTCTAGATGTTCTTTGAGTGCTTCTTAAATTCTTTTATCTTCTTCTCTTTGAACCTTCAAATTTGTGATCTTTTGTTCTAGTTCTTGACTGTCTTCTTTCTTGTCTAGTCCCACTTGTAGTTTCTTGTTTTTCTTCCTTTCTCTTCTGATAACTTCTATGGAACACATCAATTCTTCTTGGTAGCCAACTTCTGCCTCTTCGATTTCTTCTTCGACTTCTTCATATTCATCTTCGGCTTCTTCATATTCTTCTTCAGAGTCTTCTTTATCAGAGTCTTCTACTGCCATGAATAGAACTCTTCATGTCTCATTGTCACTGACTTCATCTTCATCTGATGATGAGAGGTCGTCTTTGGTGCATAAGATTTTCTTGAAAACTTTCTTTGTAGTTCTTTTTCCTTTATATGTTTGTTTTCCTTTTGAGTAACCTTCATCATTTCTCTTTTTCTTATGAGGACATTTGTTAGAAAAATGGCCAATACCATCACAATTAAAAAAAATTAAAGGAAGCTTACCTCTATACCTATTGTCGGTTCCCTTGTTCAGTCTTTTGATGAAGTTGGCCACTTCTTCATCATCTTCTGAGACATCACTATTGCTGCTATGTTCTTCTTGTTTCTTT
Source organism: Picea engelmannii (assembly GCA_009831015.1). Lineage (NCBI taxonomy): Eukaryota > Viridiplantae > Streptophyta > Pinopsida > Pinales > Pinaceae > Picea > Picea engelmannii. Next base: position 42,014 of record ML830824.1, on the reverse strand, counting down.
TCTTTTTTCTTTGATCTTTTGGATGCTTTGAAATCTGCTTCTTTTACATATGGATTTTCTTGTTCAGTTCTCATTTCATATGCTATGAAGATTCCATGCAGATCGTCCATGCTTATTGAGTTTAGATCTGATCTTTCTTCTAGTGCTGATATCTTAGGGTCAAATCTCATAGGAAGGGATATTAGTACCTTTTGAACAATTACAAATTCTTCGATTTATTCTCCCAATCCTATGATTGCATTCACTGTTTCATCGACTCGTAAGAAGTAGGATGCAATATTCTCACCTTCTGTCATATTTAGTTGTTCGAACTGACCTCTGTAAGTTTAAAGCTTTGTTTCTTTGACTTTTGAATCTCCTTCATAAATATTTTGAAGATTGTCCCAAATCTCTTTAGCGGATTTACAATGTGCAACTTTGGTGAATACCGTTTCACTGAGACCATTCAGAAGTGCATTTGTGTATTTGGAATTATTTTGACCGAGTTTCACTGCTTTGTCATTTGTTGGTGGAACTGTTGGTGCTGTGTATCCATCTACAATTGATTGCCAAATTTCAAATCTTTGTGTCTATATATATGTCTTCATCCTTATGCTCCAAAAAACAAACGTCCATCAAACTGTGGTATTCCATTTTTATACAATTTGTTGCTCTCCATGATCTACCTTTCAGTGGTTAAACTGATTTCTGAAGGAACCTACTCTGAAACCAATTGTTGGATTACTGAGAGGGGGGGTGGGGGGGGTGAATCAATAATAGAGAAATTATAATCATTTTTAAACCAAATAATCCAAGTGTTATATCAATGTAGAATTATCATCCAATAATGAGCAATGAACAAATGAACAATCATACACATACACAGTACACCCATGTTTTACGTGGAAACTCAAAGTGGGAGAAAACCACGAAATGTTTTTTCTTATATGTATTGAAGAATTACATTCATTGGAAGCACCAAATTCCTTTGTTTTCCAGCTGCAACTGGAAGGAGGCTCCAACTCCCCAATTCTCTGGCTACAACCAGAAGGAGGCTAAAACACCCTATGTTCTCCATCTACAACTAGAAGGTGGCTACAACCACTTGTCCTTGCCTTGTCCAACCGCCCTGAAGTAGAAGTAGAATTATGGAACCATTGTCACACTATCACTGTGAGATATACCGTTGTAAACCTGTACCAATAAACCTGAACCATGCATCAACCTGTACCTCAACCTGTAATTAACCTGTACCATAAACAAGTGCATCAACCATGCACCAATCTGTACCAAACAACTTGTAATCAACCTGTACCATAAACAAGTGCAACCAACCATGTACTAAGTATGTACCAATCATGTGTCAACTACTCATCAACTATGACTCATCAATATGTACCAACATCATCAACTATACACCTCATGTATGTGTCAACTCATCAATTACTTGTCTCAATCATGTAAACAACATGTACCTTGACCAAAAGCGCTCATCAATTTCATCATCCAAATATGATTTGTAACTCTATAATAGACCTGGTGTATATGATCACATACCTGCAAACCTTCCTTAACTTTAACAACAAGAGACTAGCATTTTCATCAAACTTTTCTTTAGTCTCACATGACTAG
>ML830824.1:27088-39436 GCA_009831015.1 Picea engelmannii | reverse complement strand
CATACCATTATCCATCAAACAAACTTGGGTCCATTACCCAAACCTGGGTTCTCCAACTTCTCATGGCCATAACTCTCTAACCGTGAGGAGTTATGTGACGTTCCACATACCACCAGAAATGGAATGACAAGCACTATCCATATGGGATAGTTTCACTAAAAAATTCATTGACCTTCATCTCATTATTCCACAAATAATCATGGTTTCTCTAACCATACTTCTAGGATAACTCAATCCACAAAGCATCTTCTCGTGAGGGCTTTCACCATAAGGGGACCACTTTGGAGTTCATCCATTTCTACTTATTATTAACCATAAAAAGACAATAATGAGTCATATTTACATAAAGAAATCTTGGGTCCATTACCCAAACCTTTATGCTACTGGGATTTCTTCAAGGGTTGAAATCAATGACAACCAACCTTAATCAACAAAATTTTGGGGGGAAAATGACTGGGAAAACTTTAAGTAGCCATATTCGGGGCTACAAGAAACAAAATCAGGCCTGAGATAGCTCTCGAGAAATATAGAAGAGAGAAGAACAATATGGCATAGAAAATGTTGGTAGATTGAGAGAATAAGTTCTCTGAAAATGCAGAACATAGAAGATGCCCAAATTTAATTGAAGAACGGGCTATGCAGTGTTGAAGAATTCATATCTAAATCCACAGGAGCCATAATCAGACCAAAAATAGAACGATTGAAAGCTAAGACAGAGGAGAAGAAGCCATATTTATATGGGAAATCATGTCCTCCTTAATCCAAAAGTTGTATATTTTCACAAAATTGATCCTACTTCTTAATCTTCTCATTTAAAATTAGAAAAAAATCAATTTTCACATAGAATAACCCCAAAAAGGGTGATGTCATCCCTTATATGGTTAAATTGATCTCCCAACGAAGGAAGTTTATCTAGAAGAGTGTAACGTTGGGCCTCCAAAGTCCACATATCATGCCCACATCCTGCCAAGTGTCCAACCGTCCTCTCAATGAAACCCTAACTCACTAGATGACATCATGGACTAGAAAGGTGACGTCAAGGCCTCCAAAGGTCCTCGTCCAAGTGGGTAAGGGTGGAATATCAATGCATATTCATTCTAGAGTGGATCCAAAGGAAACTACCTCCTTCCTCAAGGTGAAAATTATGATCAAAATATTTCCCCAAACGTGGGGTCTCTGCATCCATCTTTGGGCTCCAAATCCCTCACGAAGGTTCGAATGAAGTCATCTCCTCATGAATACATGTCCATCAGGAAAAGTCCTGCAAAGAAAAATAGGTACGCCCTCCAAGGGTCCATAAGTCACAAGAATCATGCCAAGTAGGCCACGTATAATAATCAAACCACCCAAATACGTGCATCAAACGCCCCTTTCCAAACTAAACAAATGGTCAAAGACCTTATACAATTTGTCAAATTTAGGTGTGGGAGGGGTGTCAAGGCATCTTATTGGGCCAATCAATCCCCAAGTCAAAGGTGTTTCCCAAGGGAAACCTATCTAAGCCATGTGTGATTATGAGGCGGAGTGGGGTGAGACTTTTTGGCATGGGGTTCATGACATACATGGGTTCGTATTGTCTCATTTATGGTGCCTTTGTAGAGGGTGTGTTGCACCTTCGTTTTCAATGCAACCTTTTTCCAAGACCATTTATTTCCATTAATTAATTAAAGTCCAAAATAATTGGGTAATATAAGACATGGGAAGAAAAGAGTACCACAACATCACTTGAAGCTATAGGTACACAAAGTGTCATATGCATGTAAAGAAAGGGACACCGCATACGTGTACACACCTCAGCAAGCAAGACATCTATATAATGTGAGTTTTCATTTGTAGGTATTTCAATTATTTTGGGAGAAATGTTTCATTGTTATCAAGACCTCTTGGGTGAGCATCTAGAAGGTTATGATTTGTATTTTATCTTTTTCCAACTATGTTTCCCTCTGGACCTTTAGCCCCTTCTTCCCATGAAATTCGTACAATCCCTTCTTGGATTAGTGCATCCAAAAATCCCAAAAGATGAGGAAATGAAAGGGAAGAAGTATGGAAAGTGATCATTATGATCGAGAATGGTATGATGACTCTTCAAGGAACCCCCTAGTAGCACCATATTCTTGAGGGTGACCAACTTACTAGGATGGAATGACACCCACCAAGGTTAAATAAGGAAATGAGTATAATTTCCAAGAAAAAATTCTGTAATCAATAAATGATTCTTTTCAACATATTCAAATGCTTCAATTATTAGAGTGACACTTGTTAGAAAAGTAGGTGTGTTCATTTCACCATAGACAATATTTCAATATTGTCACCCAACCATAGGCATAAATGCCACCCCCGAGCACCTTAACCTTGATAGAGAGAATAATTATGGAAGAAAACCCTAGAACCAATAGCCAATCAAGGTAGCATACCTCTCTCCAAATCTAGTGTACCAAGCAGAAAGTCCAAACCATAACCAAGAGAAATTCTAAACCATAACCAAGCGAAATTCCAAGCCAAAACTGAAAATGTCAGTTGCAGCAGCTACAACTGCGACTCCTCTCATAACTTGCGCATCACTAGTCTTATGCAGTTGTGAGAGTGAGAATGACAAATGAGATCTAGTGCCCTATTATTTATAGTTCTCCAACTCACCTGATTGGGTTGACTTCTCTTCTTGGAGACTAATAACTCAATATTAATTAATCTCTTGAGCCAACTTGTCTTCTAGGGTTATTATCCAATGCTTTAGGGTTTCTCTTGCTTCCCAGAATATTCTAGTCTCATCAAGGTTACACGTAGAGGTTAATACCTCCCACAACTACCATAATATCAACAATCCCTCCTAGATAGGGAGGTATTAAAGGAAATGGTCTTGAGAAAAAATAGACCATTCAACCAGTAGCATCATCATAGCCACACAGGTTATCCCATGATCACGTATATCAACTCATGAGCAACGTCATCACTATTAGGATCTTCTGATAGAATCAACTGCATGATCTCTCGAAGACATACTCCATCAGAATAATCAGACATGATGTTGAATAACTCACTCTACATAGTGATACAAGAACCATTCTTCTAATCTGGACATATGTCCTAGAAGAATAATTGTTCCAACACATGCTGGAAGCCACGCCATGGGATAAAAGGACTATTCTTCTAATCCATACATATGTCCTAAAAGAATGACTGTCCTGGACCATTTACCACAGAGAGAATTTTTTTCCACCATCAATTTGTCCTGCTTGGACCATTCTCTGCGTGGAGAATGTATGTCCATCATTATACTGACTCCATCTAGTTGGAAATCATATCCAACACTAGTGGTAGTCTCCATGGAAATCAAAGAAATTCCATTCAATAGAACACAATTGTGTTTATACATAGTAGTACACAACTACTATCTAGTGCTACACGACCACACCTAGTAGCACACGGATACTAACAAGTGACACATAGTCACAACCAGTGGAACACATCCACCATAGTAGAATAAAACTATTTTGCATAGACATATAGTCTCTACAACAATCATATCATCTTATATCAACCTGCATAACCATATCATGATACAAACTAAGTCATCTGGTCCATTATTCCACTCACATCTGTGATATTTGGAAGATCTTTTTCCCTCAGAAATTAAAACATCAACCATGGGCTATCTAGAATATTCTTCCCAAGCATATAAGAATAATTGTCCCTGATTTCTGATGCTGGACCATTCCTTTGGCACTAATGCTAGTGCAACCTGGAGAGAATGAGTCTACCATAGGGAATGATTGTCCCTAATTGATAAACCTGGACCATTCCTCTAGCACTAATCACAGTGCAACATGGAGAGAATGATTCTTCCCTAGGGAATGATTGTCTAGACCATTTCCTATGGAAATGGTTGTCCTACACCAACCTCCAAAATAGACCATTCTTCAAAACTGCTTACAACTGTGAACTTCAATAGAATGACTTCCCGACGAGGTGGACCATTCTACTTGACCACTACTGATAGTGACTTCCAAGAAGAATGATTTTCCTAGACCATTCCCCCACACTGACCACAAGGGGAATTGTTTTCTATGGTACATCAACAATCTATTAGATCATTTTCATTACGAAAATGACTATCTGATCTGGACAATTTTTCAAACTAGAGAATGCTTCTCCATCATAAATTTCGAACCACTTTCTGAACTGGAAAGGAACTGCCCATCCTGGACCATTTTCCAAATTGGAAAATGACTATTCATAAATCAATAACATATTAGAGATCCCTCCCAACCTGGGAGTAATCACTTCCTTTTCCAAAAAGGAAGTCATCTCCACGAGCCCCAGCTTGTCTCTTAAGTACGTAAACTTTTCATCTTGGACAAAGGCTTTACCAAAATATCTTCTATATGCTCATCTGTGGAGATATACTAGAGAACCACTTCTCTCTTTTGGAATTTATCAAAGAGAATATAATGCTTGATATCAATGTACTTTGGTCTGTCATGGAACATTGGTTTCTCTAAAAGCTTCACATGGATCTGATCATTACAATATATATCATGGTTGAATTTAGCACCTGATCAAGTGGTCCAAAAACCAACTTACGAAGCTACATTGATTCTATACAAGCATCACAAGTTGTAATATACTTTGCTTATGTAGTGTTGAGTGCAACATACTTCTATTTTCTGCTATCCCATGACATTGTGGCAAAGCTCAAACTGAAACATATCCAAGTAGCATTTCTTCTATCATTTGCATTATGGATCGATAAATTCATGTACTTGTATGTCATAATTTAAACGTCCCACAAAACAGATATCTGGATAAGTATTCTTCTAATACATTAACGAACCACATTAACTTCTTTAGATATGTTATCATGGGAGTTAGCTATGGATTTTCAATCCATCATCCAAGAATTCTAAGTAACCATTCTGATACACTTTCTCTGTCATAGGATTTTTTCGCCACACTTTGTTGTATATGAGATACTCTACATCAAGTTTCTTGAATCTATACAAGGTCTTCTTCCATTTTCATACATGGGTCTCTTTCTGATATAAGCTTCTTTCTCAATTTTCTTTATTGGGAAGAACATTCTTTTACATGTAAATTTCAATCCATGGATACTGCAAGAGGTATATTTGGTTTACCGGAACAAGTTGTCATCATAATCTTCTCCTTCCTTCTAGAAGAAGCTCTAGTTTTGAATCTCACAATGCTTCTATTCGTAAGTCTTTTTTTTTTACATTTTCTTACATACATTGTTCTTCATCACAACTTCCATTTATTTTGCTTGATTTCTTCTAGTGGGTTCAAACCAAGCTCATAGTCTTATGATTCTCAGTATAATAATTAGTTGTTCTCTCTTTTCTTTCTTTCTTGGAATGTTCATGTTCTTCCTCATGTTTCTCTTTAGCTTTGGGGTCCATGGAGTCTTCTGTAGATTTCATGCTCTTTCTTCCTGAAGATTCCAACTTCTTCCTTTCATCATAGGAACATAGATGTAGATGGACAACCAAGGATACTTAAGACTTGTTTTCGAAGAAGACTTCTTCTAGAGTCAAATTGAACATGTGTTGTTTATCATGGCTACTAATATCAATAGTGAACATGGACAAATGCTTCATAATATTCACAGATTATTCAATGGATCATATCATTTAGGATTTACTCCCTCATAATCTCAACTTCATGCATGAATGCATGCTCTTCTTTTGGATTTTCTAATCAAATCCCTCCATATAAGAGAGTCCATGCTTCCGTCTACATCCTTATTTCCTTCTGCAAAGTGTCACAAGTATTTATTATAATTTCCTCTTGATTACTGACTTCTTTATGATTTGACTCCTTTTGGGTCTCTTTAAGTTTGATTATGATTGCGGCTTATCTGGCAGTTGTTACTTATATAATAGATTCCTCAGGAATTTTCCAACGTATTTCATCTTCTTGTAGTCATAGTAATAGCAATCATTATCTTGTTCTTCTTTCATAGGTATTGTTTCATTGACCATCTTTTCTTCTAGGAAATAGATATGCATGATATGTACATGAACTATGTAAACATGGTATGTAAAAGAACTATGTTATAGAAGAATATTGTTACCTTGACTAGAAGAAGAAGTTTGTTTTATCATGCTTGGCTTTCTTTAAGGGTTCCCTTTCTTTGGCAACTGTTGCTTCATCGATTTCCTTCATTTTCTTTAACTCGGGATAGTGGTTCATGTAGTGGCCATATTTCGACAGTTGAAGCATTGTATTTTTGACATATCCTTTTCTTGATTTTGTTTCTTCCTTAAGCCAAAATTCTTCTTATTCCCGAAATTCTTGAATTTTGTTGTGAAGGCTTGATCATCATATTTCTTTTGGGATTTATCTTTTGTGTTGATCCTTAATTATTCTTGTGCACAACAAGTTCAAAGTTATTCAAATGTGGGATACTCCTTTCTTCGGTTCATGCTTGCGGAAAATGCATCCCATGTCTTAGGAAGGCCATTGAGTACTATATTTACTAGTTCCTTTTCTGAGATGATTTCTTCATTAACTTGTAGTACTATATTTAACTGAGATATTATCACAAAGTATGATGTTATCCTATCATCATCATTAATTTTCATGTCATAGAGCTCATTCTTCAGACTCATTACTTGTCCAATGTTGCTGACTAAGAAGAGGATAGTTAGGGCATTGTACATCATCTTAGATGAGTCAAAATCAGAGATGTAGGGTATCAAGTGGTCTTTACAGAGTCCACTATGATACTCATAGCGTTGATGTCATTTTCCTTTACCTTCTCCATAACTACAATGTTCTAAGGTTCCTTCTCTTTTCCTTCTTCAAACTGTAGTTCCATGATCTTTCCTTTCACGATATCCAACACTTTATTCTTGGAAAGGATGAGGTCAATCCTTGTCTTCCATGCTCTGAAGTTAGAAGACCCTTCTAACTTGTTTTCTGACTTCATAGATTAAGTCATGGCTTCTTTGAATTGGTCAACCTTTGACTTTGACTTGGTCAACCTTTGACGTCTTGGCTTGCTGAGAGTACTAGGAGGTGTGCTAGGCTAGGGAGTACTAGGATATCCATGAATTAGATCAATATATTCACTTAAGGTGCATTAAAAAGAGGTTTAGGGTTTCGTTGCTGCAACAAAAAATTTGACTGCAACTACAACTGTAACTGAGTAAATCCTCCCAATCTATCTTCCAACAGTTAGACTATCTGAATATAGGGTGGGCCCATAACCTGTTAGAAAAGTAGGTGTGCTTGTTTCACCATAAACAATATCTCAATATTGTCACCCAACCATAGGCACAAATGCCACCCTCGAGCACCTTAACCTTGATAGAGAGAATAATTCTATAATAAAACCCTAGAACCAATAGCCAATCAAGGTAGCATACCTCTCTCCAGAGATAGCATACCAAGCATAAATTCCAAACCATAACCAAGAGAAATTCCAATCCAAAATTGAAAATTCCAGTTACAACAGCTGCAGCTACATCTCCTCTCCAAAATTGTGCACCACTGGTCTTATGCAGTTGTGAGAGTGAGAGTGACAAATGAGCTCTAGCTCCCTCTTATTTATAGTGCTCCAACTCACCTGACTAGGTCGACTTCTCTTCCTAGAGACTAATAACTCAATATAATTAATCTCTTGAGCCGACTTGTCTTCTAGGGTTATTATCCAATGCTTTAGGGTTTCTCTTGCTTTCCGGAATATTCTAGTCTTGTCAAGGTTACACGTAGAGGTTAATACCTCCTACAGTTACCATAATATCAACAACACTTACCATGATACTAGAATTATTACCTCATGAAGTAAGACCTTTTGTCCTCTGGGGCCAAGTCGGTGTGATGGATGTTGCTTTGTTTCGAGTGATGTATGGTGGTGCATTAATGAATGGGAGTGACTGTGCAGGGATATGCTATTCAATATTTCTCTTGTCAATCCATGTCTGATAATTGTGGGCCTCGAGACATGATCTCCATAGTTACCCATAATGTGAGGGGGTAACATGTCCGACAACCTTTTGATGAGATTTACTAATTGAAGATTAAATTATGGGATGTAAGATTCAAATGGTTTAAATAATATATTGTAAATGTTCTAATGCTAATATAAATCTACCTCTAATGTAAACCATGAAGTGAATGAATATAAAATAAAATTACCAATCTATTACTAAGAACAAGAAGCAATTATTTATTACTAATAAAACATATAAGCAAATAATATGTAACCAAAGGAGAATAGTCTTCAATTAAATTATGAATTGTGATTTCATATTCATAACATCGCAATATTTTGGAAAGAAAGATAGCAAGAACCACAAATGACATTCAAGAATAGTATGTGAAAATAAATTATAATTCTTACAACATATTAGCACAATCCTTTTGGAAAGAAAGATCGTAAGAACCACAAATGACATTCAAGGATAGTTAGTGAAATTCAATGAAAATTCTTACAGCACATCCCACACTAAACAACCACAAAATGGTTCCTAACTCACATAGAGTAGGAATGAAACTCCTCCAAAATCTTGGTCAGATGGATTCTCAATATTACTTAAGAAAAAATATTCCCACATAAAAGTTAGGGATAAAAAATCCCCTTCTTTATGATTCTCCTCTCATTAATATAGATGGCATTCAGTTATCATAACTCAGTTCCTTAATTTACCTAACTACCTCTAAGACCAGTTGATGTACTTGGGTTATTTTCTTTCTTTTGCTTTTCATTAATTTCCAAGCTTCAAATAAATTTTTACTAAGGTCACTTTGATAAAAATACACGTCGATCAAGTGGGGCCCATATAAAAGTCAAACTTCTAGCTATTCTATCAATGGTTTTTTCTAATTTTGGAAAAACAAGTCAAATTTGAGCAATATATTTTGTTGTCTCTATGAGATACAACTTCATGCAAGTTTTTGTAACACTTTGTAAATTTGACTCCTAACTTGTGAAAATGACTCCTCCAATGTTTGTGCAATACGAGTTGGGTGATGAAAACTATGAGGTATTCCAAATGATGGCAAGTGATATTCTTTAGCTAGCTTCTCAATAAGAATCCAACCTTTGAAAATTTTTACACATTATTCCTATGCTTCTTCCTAGACTTTTTTAGTTAATACTTCCCAATAACAAACTCCTTGTTCAATATTTGTGGTTTCTTTCTAACTCAAAATATGGATCTTAGGAGGATTTTACCCATTATTTATTGACACTTGTTTAGTGATTCATAGTGCGATTGCGCCTACTCTTGAGTAATTTTCTATGATTTCAATGTATTTATGAAATTTTAGTAGTTTTAAAGTTAATTCCTATAAATGTTGAGTTTTTCTATAAAATATATTTTCACTATACATATTCATTATGTACTTCTAAATCATATTCGATAAACTCGAATATGAAGCCTTGTGCATATTTCTAATATCTTACTTGATTTTCCAGCAAGGATATTTTATCTTCATATTCGTTTATCCCTTTCTCAACATCTTTGGGTTTTGTCATGATTTCTTGAGATAGAACCAAATCAAATGAAGCCATGGCTATAAGTGTTATAGCACAAATTGCCACATCTATGCATTTGTGACATGGCCAATCCTTTTCCCTAGATTGCTAATCAAAATCCCAACTTCCCTCATCAAATTCACTTTAAAAAACATGACTTTTGCTTATATTCGAGGGTTTCCTTTGTGCAACACATGGACATTCGTGCCTTGTTATCTTGCAACCCATGGATTCCCTCAAAAAATGTGAAAAATAAAATAATTCCACATTTGTGGGTGGGGATTTCGGTTAGGATTGTTTCCCAACCTCCATGGGCCCGTACTAAATGGATTTCAACCTCCTTAACCTCTCAAGGATGGTATAATTTCACCATTAGGGGCATGGATGAGAGGGAGAGGTGAGGTGCAATATCACGATGGAAATTTTTAGCAAGCTTCCCTATACCCCTTCATTCTCTGAGTAGCATCCCATACTTGGAAACTCCTTTTCCAGTGTTATTTCCTTCCCTATATAACTACAGGGTGTGTTCCTATCCCTGTTGAGTTATCAAAGGAAGAGCCTCACCACTAAGTTGATGCTTGAAGGTATTTGGAGGAACCCAAGGCAGTTGGCTCTGAACCAGTACCGAAGGTTGAATCAGGTTGTAACTACCTTTCTCACATTGTTATTAATAGAAAAGTTATCTTTCCCTCCTATTGTGTGTTTATTGATTCATTGTCATGTTATATGCTAATGTGTTTCATATATACTTAAATATATGCACATGACATATGCTATTTGAATGCATAACTACTTTGTAGCAGCTTATTCTTGGTTTCATATTGCAGGCTAGTTCCAACAGAGATTAGGAGTGCTTCAAGAAGCGAGGGTGGGAATCAACATCGAACGAAGGATTCAAGGTAGTTTTTTTTCTCTCTCTCCTTATAAAAGTAGTTTTTTTATCCGGATTGTTTTAGGAACAATATGAAGGCAGAGATATAATAGAGATATAAAAAAAAAAAAATTACATAGATATATGGCAAGGAACACAATAATACATTGATCTGAAAATGAAAAAGGTTTGTGTGTACAAATTTGCAAGTGAAATATTTATGTGACTTAGGAAATTGGATCAAGTTTGCAAGCACATAAACTTAATGAGTTTTTACTTAACATGAACAACATAAACAATCATAGACAACCATCAAAAGTAAGTGCATAACACAACAAAATGATAAAGGAGTTCACCACTCTCTTGGAATACATCTCCTGGTCCAACTTCCAATGGATCATTTTCATTATATGATCAAAGTGTCAAAATCATTGCTTTATAATGCTCATAATGCAAAATAGATGGCGTCAATGGCTTGAGAATGTCCAAAAACCCCTAGTTGGGCTCTTCCTGCACCTGGTTCGGCCAAAAACTGAGAAAAATACACTCCCTGGAAGTTTTTCCCAATAGCTTGTTGTACCTACTCGCCAAAATGCACCTCTATGTGACTAAACCTGGCTCTGAGATTTTTTCATGCCAAAAACACAGTACGTGCACCATTCCACAAATTCAAGAAAATTGTTGCACCGTTATGGAGCATAGGCGCCTTTTCCGGCGGAGGCTACGGTCGCGTGGCCCCATGTGGCCTAGCGTCGACCTAAACTTAAGTGCTTGTTTCTTGATTGTTGGAAAATCCACCCATTTTATGGTCATATGGAAGTGTGGTAACCAAGGGTTAATGGGGCCAAGCCCCGACCCGGACCCCTGTTGAATTAAACTAAAGTTCAATTCAAATAATTTAAAACACATATAGGGTTAAGAAAAAAAGCGTGGGCGAGTTGGTAGCTCAGCCTTTGTCAATAATTTTCCCACACCCAGAGGTCACCGGTTCAACTCCGATGGAGTCCCAAAAATTTTAAACCATCAACAAATTATGGTGTGCCACATGGTGGCCCCTGGTTGGGCCACATGGCACCTTTCCATTCGCCTGTACATTGACACGTGTCGACCACTGGTTGGTCCATGTCAACTCTTGCATGGTCACCTTGCCACATCATCACCTTCTCACTTAGATTACCACATCAGTCGTACGGTCAACTGACACGTGGACTATACAGACTGTATGGACTGTACAGTCAACATTTGTTTTTGCCTATTTGGAAAAGTGGACAGAACACGATATCTCAACCATACAGACTTTGTTTGAGCCGTTCAAGTTGCGTTGGGATCGTGAGGATGAGATCTACCCAATGAATCCATTTTTGAGCAATTTATAGCACTTTGATTTTTGAGCATTTTTTGATCCCCTGGATCACTCCTCCCCATTGGGAAGCTTTTGGACCTTCAAAAGAATACTTTTAGTCAATCTGAAGATGAGGGTACAGTTCCCTCACCTTTCCAACCTCAATTCATTTATCTTTGCTTAGATTTGTGCCTTTAAGACCAACACAAAGGTATTCCACATTCTCTCGTTTTGAAGTTCTTATCTTTCTATCAAGGATTGTATCCTCATGCAATTATGAAAGATATTCTGGCGAGAAGTCATCTGTGGAAGGAATATGAACATGCTCTCCTTGATCATCAATCAAAGGAGGCTCATACAATCTCAAATTATCAACATTAACAACTACATGCATTTTCATATAAGGAGGAAAATCCAAACGGAAGGCATTGTTACCAATCTTTTCAAGAATCTTGAAAGGTCCATATCTAATTGATTTAAGTTTTTTACCTTCTCCTTTAAGCCTCTCCTTGCTAATGTAAAGAGAAACTTCATCTCCAACTTGGAAACTGTGATCAACACGATGCTTGTCATGTCTTGTCTTGTACTTGGCTTGGCTCTTTTCCAACTGTTCTTGTACCATTTGATGCACCAACTAAA
>ML830824.1:0-26988 GCA_009831015.1 Picea engelmannii | reverse complement strand
ACACTCAATGACGATCACAATAATGCAGAGAAGTAAGCAATAGAATATTCAACATCAATCACACACATGAAATATACAGAGACATATATTTCCTGAGGAAACCCATAAAGGGAATAAACTCTTCTTCTTGATATGATAAGTAATCTTTATTTTATGTACATTATCATTCTTGGGAGCTCCAACTCCTCTTGAGGCTACAACCTCTGTTTTACAAGATGCAACTTGCTGAGAGCACCGACTCTCTGGTTTCTCTAGCACCAACTCCCTGGTTTCTCTAGAACCCACTAGAAGGAAGCACCAACTCCCTAAGTGTTCCAACACCAACTGGATGGAAGCACCAACTTTCAACTACACAGGCACCAACCTGTATAACAGAGAAAAATAGTTCTCCCTTGCACCACCCTGCCACCCTAGTTTTTTTGGATGCAACCAGATGGAAGCTACAACTCCCTGTGTTCAAGAACCCACTTGAAACTCTGAGGACAACTGTCCTCCCTACCACCCTGAATATAAAAACTTTATTCCTGAAACTTATTACAGTGATATTGTATTTATCAATGGCTTACCAATCTCATCATTGTTCTGCTACACTGCTTTGTTCTTTCTGCATCAGTGTTTTCCTGCACACATCTCTTGTGCTTTCTGTTCTTCTACCTTTGTCTCTGCATGCACACCTCAGATTTCTCTTCCTCTCTCAGATAAGCATTTTTGTTCTGTCTCTTTATTCTATGCTTTATGTTCTATGTATTATTTCCATTCAATGCGCTATGCCTCTTCTGTGCGTTTCATCTCTTGCTCACAACATGCTTCTACCCACATGAATAACTCTTAACAGAAGCAACCATCTCTTCTCTGTTCTGCACATATTTATCATGATAAGTCCTCTGCCAGGGCATACACTCAACTCTTCATCCTCTTTGGCGATCATCCTAAGTCTGTTCTTCATCAATGGCCATTATCCTGAGATTCTTTGGCTTGTTTGGAAGTTATAGTCTTCGATGCATTTCCATCTGTCAATTATCTAAATGATGAATCTTCAATTCACTGGAAGTTACCTTGAGACTCTTCAACTCCTCTGGTGATCACACTCAAGCTCGTCGAATTCTCTGGTAGATGTAATCACTCTGTTTCTGACAGTTACATAGAAAACCTCCACGCACTCATGCCTTTGGTGCCTTTTCCCTTTCTGAGAAAACTACATAGTGGGCTCTCTCTTTTATGGCTAAACCCCTTCCTTTCACGTGACCACGAGCTGTGACCATAGGCCTGACCAAAAGGTGATTCGTGATCTCAGACATCGGATATTCAACTGGGAGTTGCCTTGATTCTCCCAACTCGCGATCTCCGATGTGGAGCCTAGTGACGTGCTAACTCCTCTCTTAACCTTCACTGATGTGACCACTGGCTGTGACCACTAGCTAATCAAATGGGCACTTCGCAATCTCGACGATCTCCGAAGTGGAGCCTAGAGACATGCTAGCTCCTCCCTTAACTTTTCGCTGATGTGACCTTGGTTGTGACGAGGGACCAAGAAAAAGGGTGCTTCGTGTTTCGTGAACTTGTGAACTTTGTCATGTCTGATCAACGATCCACGCTCTCCTTTTGATCGGTGACTATGATCAAATCGCGACCTCGCGTGTCGGGTGTTTGAACATGATCCAACCCTGACTCTTCTAACTCTCGATTCTTGATTCAACACTTTGTGTCAGATCGATGACCCACAACCCTCTATGATCCAACGGTCTAGATCTTATCAGGACTTCACGTTTCGTGAAGTTGGAGGACTACTCACCTCCCTTCTCCCGACTTTCGATTTTCTGAAACCTGCTCCGGATCAACGACCCACGATCCTCGATGATCCAATGACCTAGATAATATCGATACTTCGCATTTCGCTAAGTTGGAGGACTACTCACCTACCTTCTTCCAATTTCTGATTTTTCGAAATGGCTTTATTGGCTACCACATGTCCTTCCCATATGAATGGCTAGGATTGCTGTAGCTCCCATATCCTCGGGTATTTTCCTCTTGCCTTCCCGATATTTGTGAGTGTCATATCAATGACTCACAACTCCCCATGATCTAATGGTCTATATTAACTTGCAAACTTGGACATCGTGAGTTCCTACAACTCTTACCTTTGACTTTTTAGTCAGCAAAATGTTGATCTCTCGCCACATGTCCTTTGGATCCAACGGATCAAATCTCATCGTGACTTCTTATTTCACGAAGTTGGAGGATGATTCTCAACCATTATCCTCTTTGCAGTTATATTGGATCCGACGACTGTTGGTCCTCGACACTCAGATCAACAGATCAAATCTGTACTTATCCTCTATGCTTCATCTAGTCATTGGAATCTGATCTAATGGACATCACATATTAAGGATTGGTGATCTAATGACCACTGTCGCTCCTTCTCCTAAGCTTACGCATCCTCCCGACTTGGAATAATTTCTAAGTGTCAAAGTTTCTGTGAGTCCTGATGACTTTGGGTCTCGTCTGTGTTTATGAGAACACTATCTCTCCTGAGATTTGGTAATGGAATTAACCTCTTCCCTGGTGCACACTTGCGCTCTGCGTGAAACTTTGTGCTATACCTCCTGATCTTTGATTGCACACTCTGCTAGTAAGCATGCCATCGTTGTTGTTATTCTTGCTTGTAGACATGCCATCATCGTTGTTGTTCTTTCTTGTAGACATGCCATCGTCGTTGTTGTTCTTTCCATCAATGACAAGCACACTCAACCTGTAAACATGCCAAAAATATCCCCCCTTGGCATTGATGGCAACCCTGAAAGGATACAATATTCTGCTTAGACCTCCAACTGTAACATCACCTTTTCTCCCCCTTTGACATCAATGTCAAAGAAAACATGCTCCCCCTATGTTGTTGCAGTATTTTTCAGAGGTATCAAATATTCAACCAACACATACTCCCCCTGACAGGATGGACTATCCTAGGTTGATAATGGGGTCATGCCCAATTTCTGGCGTAAATACTCAAACTGAGCTTTGCAAGTGGTTTAGTGAAGATATCAGCAATCTAATCTTTGGATGGAATATACTGCAAAGAAACAATAGTGTTGGTCACTTGTTCCCTCAAGAAGTGATACTTTATGGGTATATGTTTGGTCTTGGAGTGAAATGCAAGATTCTTTGACACACTGATTGCACTAGTATTTTCACAATGAATTCGGATCGGTGTTGTATATTTTATCTCCAAGTCTAAAAGTGTCTGAATCATCCATAATACTTGGGTACAGAAAGTGGTAGCTACAATGTACTCAACTTTTGTAGTCGATAAGGAAATAGAACCTTTCTTCTTGCTCAACCATGATATAAGGGAATATCCTAAGCAGAATGCACCTCCACTCGTTCTTTTCCCTTCATCCACACTGTTAGCCCAATCATCATCTGAATAGACTGATAGTTGAAAATTATGATTCCTAGGATACCATAGGCCATAGTCCATTGTTCCTTTCAAGTATCTAAATATTCTTTTGACAACTAACAAATGACTCTGTTTAGGTGCAGTCTGATACCTTCCTACCATTCCAACAACATGCATTATGTCTGGACGAGATGTTTTGATTTACAATAGGTTGCCTATCATAGACCTATATGAACTTTGATCAACATCAAGTGAGTCATCATCCTTGCTTAACTTGCATCCAGTGACCATAGGTGTGCTCATAGGTGTGGAATCTTCCATTTGAAACCTTTTCAACATTTCTCTTAGATATTTCTCCTGAGAAAGAAATAATCCTTTAGACCTCTAAGTAATTTGCAGACCAAGAAAAAATGACAGTTCCCCTATCATAGACATTTCAAATTCAGACTGCATGACAGAAGAAAACCATTGTACCAATGAAGCATTATTGCTTCCGAAGATGATGTCATCTACATAGACCAACATAATGAGAAAATCATTACCCTCTGTTTTGATATATAGATTGTTGTCGATTGTTCCTCTCTTGAACCCTTTGTCTTGAAGATACTTATCCAGTCTGTAATACCAGGCATGAGGAGATTGTTTTAACCCATTTAAGGCTTTCTTCAGCTTGCAGACAAAGTCAGGGTTATCTGACAGTTGGAAACCCTCTGGTTGTTCCATAAATACTTCTTCTTTTAGGTATCCATTTAAAAAAGATAACTTGACATCCATTTGATAGACTTTAAATTGTTTATGACAAGCATAGGCAAGAAACATTCTAATAGCTTCTAATCTTGTTACATGCGCAAATGTTTCATCAAAGTCCAGTCCTTCTATTTGAGCATATCCTTTGCAGACCAATCTAGCCTTATTTCTTAAAATATTTCCTTTCTCATTCATCTTATTATTGTAGACCCATTTGGATCCTATTACATTTTTATTTGTTGGCCTAGGAACGAGTTCCCAAGTGTCATTATTTTCAATCTGGTCCAATTTCTCATTCATTGATTTTAACCAATTTACATCTTTACTGGCTTCATTGAAGTTCTTGGGTTCCACCATGGATATGAAGGCCATATGTGATTGCTCAGTGTCTTTGGTTATCCTTCTCCTGGTTTGTACACCTTTGTCTTTCTCACCAATTATCTTACTTTCAGGATGATTCTTTTGAGTAATTATGGAGGAAGGATTTGATGTTGATTGTTGTCCCGACTCTTCTTGTCTGTGTGGGTCTTCTCCATCTGATTCTTGGACCTGTTCATATTTAGTTTTAGTTGTGTCCTCTATAGTAGACTCAATATTGCTCACCTCTCTTATTGGAACTCCTTCATCAACCTTTAAATCAATGCAATCAACTAATTTATGCAATCTTTTATTAAAGAATCTATATCCTTTACTATTGGTATCATATCCTAAGAAGATGCCTTCATCAACCATGTCATCATACTTGCCAAGGTTTTCATTATTATTCTTTATGTATCACTTGCTCCCAAAGACTTTGAAGTGTTTGATTGAAGCAGGTCTTCCATACCACAATTCATAAAGTGTCTTGTCACTATGTGGTATGAGGCGGGCTTTGTTAATATTATGGACTAGTGTGTGTATTGCTTCTACCTATTAAGTTTGACCAAAGTTATTCTCATTCATCATTGACCTGGCCATTTGGTGAACTGTTCTGTTTTGCCTCTCAACTACTCCATTTTGTTGTGGAGTTCCTGGGATTGTGTATTCTCTCTTGATCCCATGTTTATCACAGAATTCCTTGAAATCACTTGACATAAATGATCCTCCTCTATCTGATCTTACTGCCTTTAACCTCTTGCTTGTTTGATTCTCATTTAAAGCCTTAACTATTTTAAATTTCTAAAATGCTTCAGTTTTTTATTTGAGAAAAGAAACCCAAGTAAGTCTTGAGTAATCATCAATGATAGGCATAAAGTATTTTTCCTTCCTTGTGACTTCCTATCTTGATGGTCCACATAAATCCATATGAACTAATTGGAGCGGTTTCTCTGTTGAAGTAGAGCTCTTGGATTTAAACTGTGTCCTGGTTAGTTTTCCTACTTGGCAAGGTTTACACACGGAGTCTTGTGGCTTTGATATTCTTGGAAGATATTTTACTACCTCAAGATTTTTGAGTTTGATTAAGTGGTCAAAGTTTAGATGTCCAAGTCTTTTATGCCATAACCAACTTTCATCATGTTTTCTTAGATGACACTCTTCTTTATCTTCTTTCAACACACATACATTATTTTCCGTCCTTATACCTTTAGCCACCACTTGACCTGAATTTACAGATTTTATCTTACAATCCTTGGAAGTGAACACCACTTCACATCCTCTGTCACACATTTGACTTACACTGAGAAAATTATGTTTCATCCCATCTACAAGCATAACATCCTGGGATTTTCCTTTACCATTACTCAAACTCACCATCCCTTTACCCTTGATTTTACTTGGTTCATGATTTCCAAAGGTTACATTTCCTGTTTTGCTTTTACTTATAGACAGAAACTTATCCTTGTCTCTAGTCATGTGCTTGGAACATCCACTGTCTATATACCAGGGGTCTTTTTGTTTTTGAGCTGAAAGTACTAGACCACATTTTTCACTATCTTTATTTTTCCATGTGCTGGCATTTCTAGCTAAAGGATTTATCCTCGGATCTGCCTTGTACTTCTTCAGATGGCATCTTGTAGCTTTGTGGCCAAAGTTATGACAGTTATAACATTCGAGCTCATTGTTCATTAGGTCAAAATGATTGGTGCTATGTTGTCTATTCATTGATTGCTTAGTTCTATGTTGTAAAGATTGTTTATTTCTTGACCTCCTCAGTTGCATGTCTCTAAACTTAATTTAACAATTTACAATCTTATGACCAAAATTAGAACAATGAAAACAATAGCCATAGAAGAAATTTTGGTACCTGAAGGATGGCTTTCTTCTTGGCATTTTTTGCTCCATCTTCTGATCTCTTTTCTTTTTATCAGGGATCATTTTTTCTTTACTAGATTTTGGTGACAGAGTACTCTCATGGTCTGATTGTCTGCTGACTTGGAACTTGATCATCTTTACTGGATCTTTGCTTTCTAGTTGTTTGTTGCTTGAACCATTTACATAACCTAAACTAGTCTTCAACAAAGGAAATCTATGTTTGCTCAGAATGTCGCTTAGTTATGCAGTGGCTTTAATGCTTGGAAGATTTTGGAGATACAATGTTTTAAACTTCTCCACCTCTTTTCTGGTTTTTACTACCTCTTCTTCCAAGGCTTCACATCTTGCCTTCTTTTTTGCTAATTGTTGTTTTAGAATGTCTTCTATTTTATTTTCCTCTTCTAATTCCACTTTTAGCAGGGCAAAGTATTCATCAGGTTCTTTATTGTCTTTCTCGAACTGTATCAACAATTGTTTTTGTTTTTTCTTCTTAGATCCGAGTCTAGCAATTTCTTCTAGAGCACTGATCAGTTCTCCTTCCAAGTCAACCACAGCTTCTTCATCGTCAACATCACTTCCTGTGATTTTATTATCATAATCCTCTTTGGTCATAAGCATAAAGTCATTAATCTTATCTTCATAGGAAGAGTCACTATCTGTGTCTTATGAAGAGTCATCATTGTTTACACATAAACGTTTCTTTTTACCAAATCTCTTGGGTTTGTACTTCTTTTCACCTTTAGAATTCTGATCATGTTTCTTGTGTGGAAACTTAGATGCAAAGTGACCTATCTTCCCATAGTTAAAACATTTGAAGGGAAATTTTCCTTGGTACTTTCCTGATCCTTTCTTTAGTTTTCTCACAAATTTTGCTTCAATTTCATCAGTCTCAGAATCCTCATTCTTATTTGCTTTAAACGATGCTTCTCTAGAGGTGGGTTTATCTTTAACTATCCTCATTTCATATGCAGTCAATGTTGCTAGAAGTTGATTAAATCCAAATATTTTAAATCATTAAGTTCTTCTATAGCAGAAACCTTTGGGTTGAACTTATCTAGCAGAGATCTCAAAATTTTATGAACTAAAGAGGCTTCCTCATTTTTTTCACCATGTGTTTTCATTGCATTTACTATTTATTCAACTCTCAGAAAGCACTTCCCAACAGTTTCATCCTCTTTCATCTTTAGTTGTTCAAACTGTACTCTATAGGTTTGAAGCTTGGCATCCTTTACCTTCTCATTACCTTCATAACTGCTAATGAGTTTGTCCCACATTTCTTTGGCAGATTCTAAGTGCATAACTTTTACAAATTCTGCTTCTGCAATCCCTTCATAATAACATTCATAGCCTTAGCGTTGAAGCTAAATTCTAGCTTGTCATCCTTATTAGCTAGCACAACTAGCTTTACATAACTAGTCTCTACCACATCCCAGACGTCTGCACCTAAAGCCATTATGTAGGTTCTCATCCTAAATTTCCAGAAGGAAAAGTTTGTTCCATTGAACATGGGGGATTTATTGGTTGAGGTTCCTTCATGGCTAGTCATGTTTAAGCTCTAGGATCTACCCTTAGATAAAAGGAACCCGATATGATACCAATTGTTGGACAACTGAGAGGGGGGGNGGGTGAATCAGTTGTTACTGTGCTTAAACAATTATGCCCATTTTAAACTCTTTACAAAACACTCAATGACGATCACAATAATGTAGGGAAGTAAGCAATATAATATTCAACATCAATCACACACATGAAATATACAAAGACGGATATTTCCTGAGGAAACCCATAAAGGGAAAAACCTCTTCTTCTAGATATGATAAGTAATCTTTATTTTCTTTACATTATCATTCTTGGGAGCTCCAAATCCTCTTGAGGCTACAACCTCTATTTTACAAGCTGCAACTTTTTGAGAGCACCAACTCTCTTGTTTCTCTAGCACCCACTAGAAGGAAGCACCAACTCCCTGGTTTCTCTAGCACACACTAGAATGAAGCACCAACTCCCTGAGTGTTCCAACACCAACTGGATGGAAGCACCAACTTCCAGTTACACATGCACCAACCTGTATAACAGAGAACAATAGTTCTCCCTTGCACCACCCTACCACCCTGGTTTTTCTGGCTGTAACCAGATGGAAGCTACAACTCCTTGTGTTCAAGCACCCACTTGAAATCTGAGGAAAACTGTCCTCCCTAGCACCTCCCTACCACCCTGAATATAAAAAATTTGTTCTTGAAACTTATTACAGTGATACAATATTTATCAATGGCTTACCAGTCTCATCATTGTTCTGATACACTCCTCTGCTCTGCTTGCATCAATGTCTTCTTGCACACATCTCTTGTGCTTTCTATTCTTCTACCTTTGTCTCTACATGCACACCTACAATTTATCTTCCTCTCTCAGATAATAATTTTTGATCTGTCTCTTTCTTTTGTGATTTATTCTTTGTGTATTATTTCCATTCAATGCACTATGCCTCTTTTGTGCATTTCATCTCTTTCTCACAACATGCTTCTACCCGCATGAATAACTCTTAACAGAATCAACCATCTCTTCTCTGTTTTGCGCATATTTATCATGCCAAGTCCTCTTCCATGGAATACACTCAACTCTTCGTCCTCTATGGTGATCATCCTGAGTCTGTTCTTCATTAGTGGTCGTTATCCTAAGATTCTTCATCTTCTTTGGGAGTTATAGTATTCGACACATTTCCATCTGTCAATTTTATAAATGATGAATCTTCACTTCACTGGCAATTACCTCAAGACTCTTCAGCTCCTTTAGTGATCACACTCAAGATCGTCGAATTCTCTAGTAGATGCAATCGCCGTGTTTCTAGAATTTACACAGAGAATCTTTGCGCACTCATGCCTTTGGCGCCTTTTCCCTTTCTGAGAAAACTACACAGTGGGTGCTTGCTTTTCTAGCTAAGCCCCTTCCTTTCACATGACCATGAGCTGTGACCATAGGCCTAACCAAAAGGCACTTCACGATATCGGACATCGAATATTCAGCTGCGAGTTGCCTCTATTATCCCAACTTGCGATCTCCGATGTGGATCCTAGCGATGTGATAGCTCCTCCCTTAACCTTCGCTGATGTGACCACTGGCTATGACCACTTGCTAATCAAATGGACGCTTCACGATCTCAATGATCTCTGAAGTGGAGTCTAGTGACATGCTAGCTCCTCCCTTAAATTTTTGCTGATGTGACCTTGGATGTGACCAAGGGCCAAGAAAATGGGTGCTTCACGTTTCACGAGCTTTTGAACTTCGTCGTGCCTGACCAACGGTCCACGCTCTCCCTTTGATCGACGACTGTGATTAAATCATGACCTCACGTGTCGGGTGTTTGAACGTGAGCCAACCTTGACTCTTCCAACTCCCGATTCCTGATTCAACGCTCTGTGTTAGATCGACGACCCACAACCCTCTGTGATCCAATGGTCCAAATCTTATCGAGACTTCGCATTTCGTGAAGTTGGAGGACTACTCACCTCCCTTCTCCCAACTTCCGATTTTCCAAACCTGCTCCAGATCAACGACCCACGATCCTCGGTGATCCAATGACTCAGATCATATCGGGACTTCACATTTCATGAATTTGGAGGACTACTCACCTCCCTTCTTTCGACTTCCAATTTTATGAAACTGCTTTATCGATTGCCACATGTCCTTCCTAGATGAATGGCTAGGATTGCTGCAACTCGTAGCTCCTCGGGTATTTTCCTCCTGCCTTCTCGATATTTGTAAGCATCAGATCAACGACTCACAACTCCCTATGATCTAACGGTCTAGATCAACTCACGACCTCGGACATCGTGAGTTCCTACAACTCTTACCTTTGGCTTTTCATTTAGCGAAATGTTGATCTCTCGCCACGTGTCCTCTAGATCCAACGACTCAGATCTCATCGTGACTTCACATTTCATGGAGTTGGAGGATGGCTCTCGGCCATTATCCTCTTCGTAGTTATACTAGATTCAACGATTGTTGGTCCTTCGTAGTTATCAACAGATCAGATTTGTACTTCTCCTCTGTGCTTCCTCTGGTCACTAGAATCTGATCTAACGAACATCGGGTATTCGAGATTGGTTATCCAACGACCATTGTCGCTCCTCCTCCTAAGCTTACGCATCCTCTCGACTTAGAAGAATTTCTAAGTTTCAAAGGTTCTGTGAGTCCTGATGACTTTGGGTCTCATCTGCATTTCTAAGAACACTATCTCTCCTGAGATTTGGTAATGGAATTAACCTCTGCCCCAACGCACACTTGCGCTCTACGTGCAACTCTGTGCTATTCCTCCTGAGCTTTGATTGCACACTCTACTAGTAATCATTCTATTGTTGTTGTTGTTCTTTCCTGTAGACATGCCATCGTCGTTGTTGTTCTTTCTTGTAGACATTCCATCATCGTTGTTGTTCTTTCCATCAATGACAATCACACTCTGCCTATAAACATGCCAACATATTGCATATATATTCACCAAATTAACTTCATGAAGAATGGATCCCTAGTTAAGAGGGAGTGTCGATAACTCCGGCCAAGAAAAAATTCAAAATACATCTGTGTGAGACTTGGAATAATAAAGAATTCCTCCCTAGCTGAGAGGGAGTGTTGATGAATGCAGCTATGTGAGACATTCTCCAGCTTACAAACATGTGAGGTGTGGATCATTGCAGCTATGTGAGTCTTTCTCTCAGCTTACAAACATGAGATAAATCCCCTAAGAAGGGTATGTGGTTCCTACCTAAGACAAATCTAGGAACGTAGAGATGACCTCCTCCATTCAGAGAGTTGAGAAGAACTCCAAATGATTATCCAGTGGGAAAGGTGATCTGTTGAGTTGGAAGTGCCTGTGGTTGAGCACAAGGTGAACATGTGAAATCCCAAAGTGTTGGGTGCATCATCATGTGAATATAAATGAAGATGATGTATTATCCCCCTTTGAGAAACATAGTTGATGAGAAGATTCCATATGATTGTCTTGTGTGAGGCAGTGGGAATGAAGATCTGTAGAGTGGACGTGCCTGTGGATGAGCAAAGATGAATGTGTGAAGATCTGGTTCTTATGTGTAATGCAATGAACCAGAGATATGGCATCCCTGTGGATGTGCCCCTAGTGGATGAGCACTAGTGGGTGTATCAGATAATTTACTATATATTGTTCAAGAGTCAAACCTGCCTATAACCCTAATTGTTATGTAAAGGGTACAAGTCGGCCCCACCTTAATGTAAGTAATAATAAATGTAAAAGATAATTAATCTGGTTAATATTAATTATAATAATAATAATAATAATAATAATAATAATAATAATAATAATAAATATAATGTGACTTAGAGAGGTCGGCCCCGTTGAGCCAATAGACACTTTTGTTGACATGTTTTAGGTTAGTATAAGTAAAGGTAAAATCCCCATTATGGAAACACATCTTTCATGTGATTTTGGAAATTTCAGCAAGTACATTTACTTGGGAAAAATGCACACCTCTCTTGGGCACTAGTCTTCTAGGGTTTGAGCACCCTCTTGTGTGCTAGATCTTTCTTGGTGGTGAAGGTCTTTCTCTTGAAGAATATAGCAAAGGATTTGGCTGGGTTTTCTTCCCTTGTTGAGAAGGGTTTCCTAGGATACTTCTTGTGTTCTTGTGCATGGTGTTTCTTCTTTTGATATTGGTTGTTGCAACATTATTGTTTATGGTTAAGTGAAATGCTAAAAATGAAATGAACTTCATGCTTAACCTAGCTTATGAAAAATCAACACCAAGTTCTCAACTTTCAAGAAGGAGAAAAACACATTCACCTTAGCTTCAAGGAGGTATTCACCAAGCATGGCTCATGAGAAGAGTCATGAAATTCCTACTTCAGAAGATTAAACTTTCATAAAATATTTTTATGATATGACATAAATGGTGAAAGTTTTATTTGAAGAAAGGAATGCAAGGTTGCAAGGTGAAAGCTCAAATCCTCCAAGAGGTAATAAAGATAGTGGTGATAAAAATCCAAAAGGAAATGGAGGGAATGGTGATACTCCACCTCCTTCACCTCCATCTTCCACTTCTTATACCATTTCACAACCACCTCCAAATTCTCCAAAAGAAAATCATAAAATTCCTCCACAAAATCCTTTGATTAAGCTTTATATTTAGTTTGAATTTCCTATGTACAATGGAGAGGTAAATGCTGAGAAATTGGATAACTGGATTCGTCAGATTGAAGTGTATTGTAGGATACAAAGAATGAAAGATGATGAAACTAAGATTCAACTTGCTTCTCTTAGATTGGAAAGTGCAACACTCATTTGGTGGGAAGCCAAAACTCAAGAGGACATGAAAAAGCATGGTAAGGTTTTATCCTCTTGGAATGATTTTATTTTTGCACTTAAAAGGTAATTGTATCCTTTAGCATACATGCATAAAGCTATCATGGATTGGAAAATTTTTAGACAAGCTAGAGGGAAAAGTGTGCAAAGATACACTCAAGAATTTAGAAGAAGAGCTTTGATTTTGGGTGTAGATTTATCTTCTCAAGAAAATTTACTCAAATACATTGGAGGATTGCACAGTTATTTGAGACACATAATTCTCATGTTTAAACCTACAAATCTAGATGAAGTTTGTGTACAAACAATTCATTTGGAAGAAAGAGGAAAGAATACTCTTCAAGAGGGCAGCAAGAAGCCATTTGTTAATGGAGACAAGGGAAAGAGGATATTCAAAGGAAATGGAAGGAAGAATGCTTCAGTCAAGAAAGAGGTAGAAAAACTCACATGTAAACAATGTTCAAAATATGGCCATGATGAAGACCAATGTTGGAAACTTCATACTGAAATGAAACCCAAAATTTTCAACAACAAAACCAAATCAAAGACTGCTGCAACTACACAACATGATTTAGGATCTGATTCGGGAGATGAAACAAGAATCGCAGCCATGGGTTTTCAAGGCAAGGACTCTATTGTAAGTACTAGTTCTTCAAGTAGTAGCCTTAATGAAACTCAACATGAAAAAGAAAGAATAGAGATTTTCCACATAAGAGTTATTTCAAAGCATACCAAGATAGATATTTTATTTGATATTGGATCTCAAGCAAACCTCATTTCTGAAGACACGGTTAAGAAATTGCATTTGGAAACTACTCCTCATCCTAAACCATATCCTCTAGGATGGATATGTGACAATGCCAAATTGCATGTGACAAGAAGATGTAAACTTAGATTTACCATCACTGCAAACTTTATAGATGAGGTAGATCTTGATGTTATTCCATTGGATATTTGTGGTATTGTGTTGGGAAGCCCATATTTATATGATAGGAGATCCATCTTTCATTGTCATGAGAAAAAATACCATTTGTTTAAAAATGGAGTTGAGTACATTGTTAGAGCACATACAAAGAAGATGAATTTGTCTCTTGTAAATGATGGACAAATGAAGAGATTATTCAATGCTAGTAAGAACTTTGTACTCTTGATTATCAAACCCAAAGACAATGTTGAAAAAGAAGCTTTCCAAGGTTGTGATGCAAAGTTAAAATCTGATTTATATGAGGTTGTTAGCCAATATAATGAGATGTTTCAGCAACCAAAAATGTTGTCTCCTAAAAGGGGTATCCAACATGAGATTCAATTGCATCAAGATTGTCCTCTTCCAAACATTGGTATGTACATGATGTCAATCATGGAGAATGCTGAAATTAAAAAAACAAATCCAAGACTTTCTTGACAAAGGGGTTATCATGCAAAGCACATCGCCATGCGGGTCACCAATTGTTTTAGTACCAAGGAAATATGGTACATGGCGCATGTGTGTAGATTTCAGAGCCTTGAAGAAGATTACGGTAAAGAATCGTTATCCTCTTCATAGAATTGATGATTTGCTTGATCAATTGAAAGATGATAATTATTTTACTAAGTTGGATTTGCTAAGTGGATATTATCAAATTAGGATTGTTGAAGGAAACACATGGAAGAAATATTTAAAAACAAAGCAAGGTTTGTTTGAATGGATGGTGATGCCATTTGGGCTTTGTAATGCTCCTGCTACATTCATGAGAGTTATGAATGATGTTTTAAGGCCTTTTCTTGATGATTTTGTGATTGTCTACTTGGAAGACATATTGATATTTAACAAATCTCGTGAAGAGTGTGTTATGCATGTAAAACAAGTTTTAGATGTCTTGACGAAATAAAATTTGTTTTTAAAGATGTCTAAATGTGAGTTTGGAAAGACCTCACTTATTTACTTGGGAAATATTGTTGGAGGAGGAGCACTGAAAATAGATCCTTCCAAGTTCAAAGTCATTTTGGATTGGCCCAAGCCCAACAATGTGACAAAGGTAAGAATCCTTTTGGGAGCAACCCAATATTGGAGAAAGTTTATTGGTAACTTCTCTTCAATTGAAGCTCCATTACATGTTGTGACAAGCATCAAACAAGTTTTCCAATGGGGAGGAAAGCAAAAAAAAAAAATTAATGCATTGAAGGAGAAGATTAGTTCAGCTCCAGTTCTTGCACTTCCTGATTTGAGACAGCCATTTGAGATACACACATATGCAAGTAACTATGCAATGGGAGCAGTCTTGTTGCAACATTGTAATCCCATTTGTTTTCATTCTGAAAATTTTAATGGTGTTGTGATTAATTATCCTACATATGATAAGGATTTGTATGCATTGGTGCAAAGTGTGAAAAAATGGAAACATTATTTGTTGGGAAAAAAAATTATCATTCACATAGATCATCAACCATTGCAATACTTACAATCACAAACAGAGTTATAGCAAGAAAGGCACTTCAGATGGATGGGTTTCCTACAACAATTCCACTTGGTTATCAGGTATAAGAAAGGCATTTATAACAAAGTTGTTGATATTGTTTCTAGGCCTATTATTAGTGCTTCAGTTATTCTTAAGCATAATTCTACCATGCATGAGAGCCATGTTGAACATTATGCTTTAGATGCTGATTCTAAAGAGGTTTATGCAACTTTGTGTCATTCTAACCAAGTTGAGGAATTGGATTACCATGTGCATGATAAGCTTTTGTATCATCTTGGCAAGCTATGTATTCCACAGGGTGAAAGAGTCAACATCATAAGGGAAACACATTCTTTTTTATTATTGTTGACCACTTTGGTGTAGGCAAGACGGTGGCTAATTTGCAAAGGTAATGTTGCTGGCCTAAAATGAATGAAAGTGTTTCAAGATATGTAAGAGGATGTTATTTATGTGCTCCAAGTAAGCCTAGCAATAGAAAGTTGAGTTTGTATACTCCACTTCCAGTTCCTTCTCATCCTTGGGAAAGCATTTCCATGGACTTTGTAGGAGGTTTACCTATGTCAAAAAAGAATCATGATTATCTTTATGTTGTGGTTGACCCTTTCAGCAAAATTTGTATTTTGATTCCTTGTAAGAAGCATGCTACAGTTGAACAAACGACACAAATGTTCTTTCAGCATGTTTGGGTACATTTTGGGTTTCCCAAATCCATTATTTCTGATCGAGATTCTCGATTTATTGGGAACTTTTGGTCAAGCTTATGGGCACTCATGGACACCAAGCTGAAAAAGAGCACAACATTTCATCCACAAACTGATGGTAAAATAGAAGTGGTGAATAGAACAATAGTACATCTTCTTCATGGTTATTGCAACAAACATCCTAATCTTTGGGATGAGCATCTACACTACATTCAACATGCTTATAACCGGGCTAAGCACTCTTCAACTCAAACATCTCCATTTGTGGCATGTTTTGGTTATTTTCCAAAATATCCTTTAGATTTTATCATTGGGAAGGATATTTCTATTGATGGTCATTATGACATTGATAGAGAAAATAAGTTCATTGAAAAACTTTAGTTGGTGCATCAAATGGTACAAGAACAGTTGGAAAAGAGCCAAGCCAAGTACAAGACAAGACATGACAAGCATCGTGTTGATCACAGTTTCCAAGTTGGAGATGAAGTTTCTCTTTACATTAGCAAGGAGAGGCTTAAAGGAGAAGGTAAAAAACTTAAATCAATTAGATATGGACCTTTCAAGATTCTTGAAAAGATTGGTAACAATGCCTTCCGTTTGGATTTTCCTCCTTATATGAAAATGCATGTAGTTGTTAATGTTGATAATTTGAGATTGTATGAGCCTCCTTTGATTGATGATCAAGGAGAGCATGTTCATATTCCTTCCACAGATGACTTCTCGCCAGAATATCTTTCATAATTGCATGAGGATACAATCCTTGATAGAAAGATAAGAACTTCAAAACGAGAGAATGTGGAATACCTTTGTGTTGGTCTTAAAGGCACAAATCTAAGCAAAGATAAATGAATTGAGGTTGGAAAGGTGAGGGAACTGTACCCTCATCTTCAGATTGACTAAAAGTATTCTTTTGAAGGTCCAAAAGCTTCCCAATGGGGAGGAGTGATCCAGGGGATCAAAAAATGCTCAAAAATCAAAGTGCTATAAATTGCTCAAAAATGGATTCATTGGGTAGATCTCATCCTCACGATCCCAACGCAACTTGAACGGCTCAAACAAAGTCTGTATGGTTGAGATATCGTGTTCTGTCCACTTTTCCAAATAGGCAAAAACAAATGTTGACTGTACAGTCCATACAGTCTGTATAGTCCACGTGTCAGTTGACCGTACGACTGATGTGGTAATCTAAGTGAGAAGGTGATGATGTGGCAAGGTGACCATGCAAGAGTTGACATGGACCAACCAGTGGTCGACACGTGTCAATGTACAGGCGAATGGAAAGGTGCCATGTGGCCCAACCAGGGGCCACCATGTGGCACACCATAATTTGTTGATGGTTTAAAATTTTTGGGACTCCATCGGAGTTGAACCGGTGACCTCTGGGTGTGGGAAAATTATTGACAAAGGCTGAGCTACCAACTCGCCCACGCTTTTTTTCTTAACCCTATATGTGTTTTAAATTATTTGAATTGAACTTTAGTTTAATTCAACAGGGGTCCGGGTCGGGGCTTGGCCCCATTAACCCTTGGTTACCACACTTCCATATGACCATAAAATGGGTGGATTTTCCAACAATCAAGAAACAAGCACTTAAGTTTAGGTCGACGCTAGGCCACATGGGGCCACGCGACCGTAGCCTCCGCCGGAAAAGGCGCCTATGCTCCATAACGGTGCAACAATTTTCTTGAATTTGTGGAATGGTGCACGTACTGTGTTTTTGGCATGAAAAAATCTCAGAGCCAGGTTTAGTCACATAGAGGTGCATTTTGGCGAGTAGGTACAACAAGCTATTGGGAAAAACTTCCAGGGAGTGTATTTTTCTCAGTTTTTGGCCGAACCAGGTGCAGGAAGAGCCCAACTAGGGGTTTTTGGACATTCTCAAGCCATTGACGCCATCTATTTTGCATTATGAGCATTATAAAGCAATGATTTTGACACTTTGATCATATAATGAAAATGATCCATTGGAAGTTGGACCAGGAGATGTATTCCAAGAGAGTGGTGAACTCCTTTATCATTTTGTTGTGTTATGCACTTACTTTTGATGGTTGTCTATGATTGTTTATGTTGTTCATGTTAAGTAAAAACTCATTAAGTTTATGTGCTTGCAAACTTGATCCAATTTCCTAAGTCACATAAATATTTCACTTGCAAATTTGTACACACAAACCTTTTTCATTTTCAGATCAATGTATTATTGTGTTCCTTGCCATATATCTATGTAATTTTTTTTTTTTTATATCTCTATTATATCTCTGCCTTCATATTGTTCCTAAAACAATCCGGATAAAAAAACTACTTTTATAAGGAGAGAGAGAAAAAAAACTACCTTGAATCCTTCGTTCGATGTTGATTCCCACCCTCGCTTCTTGAAGCACTCCTAATCTCTGTTGGAACTAGCCTGCAATATGAAACCAAGAATAAGCTGCTACAAAGTAGTTATGCATTCAAATAGCATATGTCATGTGCATATATTTAAGTATATATGAAACACATTAGCATATAACATGACAATGAATCAATAAACACACAATAGGAGGGAAAGATAACTTTTCTATTAATAACAATGTGAGAAAGGTAGTTACAACCTGATTCAACCTTCGGTACTGGTTCAGAGCCAACTGCCTTGGGTTCCTCCAAATACCTTCAAGCATCAACTTAGTGGTGAGGCTCTTCCTTTGATAACTCAACAGGGATAGGAACACACCCTGTAGTTATATAGGGAAGGAAATAACACTGGAAAAGGAGTTTCCAAGTATGGGATGCTACTCAGAGAATGAAGGGGTATAGGGAAGCTTGCTAAAAATTTCCATCGTGATATTGCACCTCACCTCTCCCTCTCATCCATGCCCCTAATGGTGAAATTATACCATCCTTGAGAGGTTAAGGAGGTTGAAATCCATTTAGTACGGGCCCATGGAGGTTGGGAAACAATCCTAACCGAAATCCCCACCCACAAATGTGGAATTATTTTATTTTTCACATTTTTTGAGGGAATCCATGGGTTGCAAGATAACAAGGCACGAATGTCCATGTGTTGCACAAAGGAAACCCTCGAATATAAGCAAAAGTCATGTTTTTTAAAGTGAATTTGATGAGGGAAGTTGGGATTTTGATTAGCAATCTAGGGAAAAGGATTGGCCATGTCACAAATGCATAGATGTGGCAATTTGTGCTATAACACTTATAGCCATGGCTTCATTTGATTTGGTTCTATCTCAAGAAATCATGACAAAACCCAAAGATGTTGAGAAAGGGATAAACGAATATGAAGATAAAATATCCTTGCTGGAAAATCAAGTAAGATATTAGAAATATGCACAAGGCTTCATATTCGAGTTTATCGAATATGATTTAGAAGTACATAATGAATATGTATAGTGAAAATATATTTTATAGAAAAACTCAACATTTATAGGAATTAACTTTAAAACTACTAAAATTTCATAAATACATTGAAATCATAGAAAATTACTCAAGAGTAGGCGCAATCGCACTATGAATCACTAAACAAGTGTCAATAAATAATGGGTAAAATCCTCCTAAGATCCATATTTTGAGTTAGAAAGAAACCACAAATATTGAACAAGGAGTTTGTTATTGGGAAGTATTAACTAAAAAAGTCTAGGAAGAAGCATAGGAATAATGTGTAAAAATTTTCAAAGGTTGGATTCTTATTGAGAAGCTAGCTAAAGAATATCACTTGCCATCATTTGGAATACCTCATAGTTTTCATCACCCAACTCGTATTGCACAAACATTGGAGGAGTCATTTTCACAAGTTAGGAGTCAAATTTACAAAGTGTTACAAAAACTTGCATGAAGTTGTATCTCATAGAGACAACAAAATATATTGCTCAAATTTGACTTGTTTTTCCAAAATTAGAAAAAACCATTGATAGAATAGCTAGAAGTTTGACTTTTATATGGGCCCCACTTGATCGACGTGTATTTTTATCAAAGTGACCTTAGTAAAAATTTATTTGAAGCTTGGAAATTAATGAAAAGCAAAAGAAAGAAAATAACCCAAGTACATCAACTGGTCTTAGAGGTAGTTAGGTAAATTAAGGAACTGAGTTATGATAACTGAATGCCATCTATATTAATGAGAGGAGAATCATAAAGAAGGGGATTTTTTATCCCTAACTTTTATGTGGGAATATTTTTTCTTAAGTAATATTGAGAATCCATCTGACCAAGATTTTGGAGGAGTTTCATTCCTACTCTATGTGAGTTAGGAACCATTTTGTGGTTGTTTAGTGTGGGATGTGCTGTAAGAATTTTCATTGAATTTCACTAACTATCCTTGAATGTCATTTGTGGTTCTTACGATCTTTCTTTCCAAAAGGATTGTGCTAATATGTTGTAAGAATTATAATTTATTTTCACATACTATTCTTGAATGTCATTTGTGGTTCTTGCTATCTTTCTTTCCAAAATATTGCGATGTTATGAATATGAAATCACAATTCATAATTTAATTGAAGACTATTCTCCTTTGGTTACATATTATTTGCTTATATGTTTTATTAGTAATAAATAATTGCTTCTTGTTCTTAGTAATAGATTGGTAATTTTATTTTATATTCATTCACTTCATGGTTTACATTAGAGGTAGATTTATATTAGCATTAGAACATTTACAATATATTATTTAAACCATTTGAATCTTACATCCCATAATTTAATCTTCAATTAGTAAATCTCATCAAAAGGTTGTCGGACATGTTACCCCCTCACATTATGGGTAACTATGGAGATCATGTCTCGAGGCCCACAATTATCAGACATGGATTGACAAGAGAAATATTGAATAGCATATCCCTGCACAGTCACTCCCATTCATTAATGCACCACCATACATCACTCGAAACAAAGCAACATCCATCACACCGACTTGGCCCCAGAGGACAAAAGGTCTTACTTCATGAGGTAATAATTCTAGTATCATGGTAAGTGTTGTTGATATTATGGTAACTGTAGGAGGTATTAACCTCTACGTGTAACCTTGACAAGACTAGAATATTCCGGAAAGCAAGAGAAACCCTAAAGCATTGGATAATAACCCTAGAAGACAAGTCGGCTCAAGAGATTAATTATATTGAGTTATTAGTCTCTAGGAAGAGAAGTCGACCTAGTCAGGTGAGTTGGAGCACTATAAATAAGAGGGAGCTAGAGCTCATTTGTCACTCTCACTCTCACAACTGCATAAGACCAGTGGTGCACAATTTTGGAGAGGAGATGTAGCTGCAGCTGTTGTAACTGGAATTTTCAATTTTGGATTGGAATTTCTCTTGGTTATGGTTTGGAATTTATGCTTGGTATGCTATCTCTGGAGAGA
The DNA here is from genome assembly GCA_009831015.1 of Picea engelmannii. NCBI lineage: Eukaryota > Viridiplantae > Streptophyta > Pinopsida > Pinales > Pinaceae > Picea > Picea engelmannii. The sequence continues at coordinate 5,792 of ML830824.1, read as the reverse complement.
GGTATGCTACCTTGATTGGCTATTGGTTCTAGGGTTTTATTATAGAATTATTCTCTCTATCAAGGTTAAGGTGCTCGAGGGTGGCATTTGTGCCTATGGTTGGGTGACAATATTGAGATATTGTTTATGGTGAAACAAGCACACCTACTTTTCTAACAGGTTATGGGCCCACCCTATATTCAGATAGTCTAACTGTTGGAAGATAGATTGGGAGGATTTACTCAGTTACAGTTGTAGTTGCAGTCAAATTTTTTGTTGCAGCAACGAAACCCTAAACCTCTTTTTAATGCACCTTAAGTGAATATATTGATCTAATTCATGGATATCCTAGTACTCCCTAGCCTAGCACACCTCCTAGTACTCTCAGCAAGCCAAGACGTCAAAGGTTGACCAAGTCAAAGTCAAAGGTTGACCAATTCAAAGAAGCCATGACTTAATCTATGAAGTCAGAAAACAAGTTAGAAGGGTCTTCTAACTTCAGAGCATGGAAGACAAGGATTGACCTCATCCTTTCCAAGAATAAAGTGTTGGATATCGTGAAAGGAAAGATCATGGAACTACAGTTTGAAGAAGGAAAAGAGAAGGAACCTTAGAACATTGTAGTTATGGAGAAGGTAAAGGAAAATGACATCAACGCTATGAGTATCATAGTGGACTCTGTAAAGACCACTTGATACCCTACATCTCTGATTTTGACTCATCTAAGATGATGTACAATGCCCTAACTATCCTCTTCTTAGTCAGCAACATTGGACAAGTAATGAGTCTGAAGAATGAGCTCTATGACATGAAAATTAATGATGATGATAGGATAACATCATACTTTGTGATAATATCTCAGTTAAATATAGTACTACAAGTTAATGAAGAAATCATCTCAGAAAAGGAACTAGTAAATATAGTACTCAATGGCCTTCCTAAGACATGGGATGCATTTTCCGCAAGCATGAACCGAAGAAAGGAGTATCCCACATTTGAATAACTTTGAACTTGTTGTGCACAAGAATAATTAAGGATCAACACAAAAGATAAATCCCAAAAGAAATATGATGATCAAGCCTTCACAACAAAATTCAAGAATTTCGGGAATAAGAAGAATTTTGGCTTAAGGAAGAAACAAAATCAAGAAAAGGATATGTCAAAAATACAATGCTTCAACTGTCGAAATATGGCCACTACATGAACCACTATCCCGAGTTAAAGAAAATGAAGGAAATCGATGAAGCAACAGTTGCCAAAGAAAGGGAACCCTTAAAGAAAGCCAAGCATGATAAAACAAACTTCTTCTTCTAGTCAAGGTAACAATATTCTTCTATAACATAGTTCTTTTACATACCATGTTTACATAGTTCATGTACATATCATGCATATCTATTTCCTAGAAGAAAAGATGGTCAATGAAACAATACCTATGAAAGAAGAACAAGATAATGATTGCTATTACTATGACTACAAGAAGATGAAATACGTTGGAAAATTCCTGAGGAATCTATTATATAAGTAACAACTGCCAGATAAGCCGCAATCATAATCAAACTTAAAGAGACCCAAAAGGAGTCAAATCATAAAGAAGTCAGTAATCAAGAGGAAATTATAATAAATACTTGTGACACTTTGCAGAAGGAAATAAGGATGTAGACGGAAGCATGGACTCTCTTATATGGAGGGATTTGATTAGAAAATCCAAAAGAAGAGCATGCATTCATGCATGAAGTTGAGATTATGAGGGAGTAAATCCTAAATGATATGATCCATTGAATAATCTGTGAATATTATGAAGCATTTGTCCATGTTCACTATTGATATTAGTAGCCATGATAAACAACACATGTTCAATTTGACTCTAGAAGAAGTCTTCTTCGAAAACAAGTCTTAAGTATCCTTGGTTGTCCATCTACATCTATGTTCCTATGATGAAAGGAAGAAGTTGGAATCTTCAGGAAGAAAGAGCATGAAATCTACAGAAGACTCCATGGACCCCAAAGCTAAAGAGAAACATGAGGAAGAACATGAACATTCCAAGAAAGAAAGAAAAGAGAGAACAACTAATTATTATACTGAGAATCATAAGACTATGAGCTTGGTTTGAACCCACTAGAAGAAATCAAGCAAAATAAATGGAAGTTGTGATGAAGAACAATGTATGTAAGAAAATGTAAAAAAAAAAGACTTACGAATAGAAGCATTGTGAGATTCAAAACTAGAGCTTCTTCTAGAAGGAAGGAGAAGATTATGATGACAACTTGTTCCGGTAAACCAAATATACCTCTTGCAGTATCCATGGATTGAAATTTACATGTAAAAGAATGTTCTTCCCAATAAAGAAAATTGAGAAAGAAGCTTATATCAGAAAGAGACCCATGTATGAAAATGGAAGAAGACCTTGTATAGATTCAAGAAACTTGATGTAGAGTATCTCATATACAACAAAGTGTGGCGAAAAAATCCTATGACAGAGAAAGTGTATCAGAATGGTTACTTAGAATTCTTGGATGATGGATTGAAAATCCATAGCTAACTCCCATGATAACATATCTAAAGAAGTTAATGTGGTTCGTTAATGTATTAGAAGAATACTTATCCAGATATCTGTTTTGTGGGACGTTTAAATTATGACATACAAGTACATGAATTTATCGATCCATAATGCAAATGATAGAAGAAATGCTACTTGGATATGTTTCAGTTTGAGCTTTGCCACAATGTCATGGGATAGCAGAAAATAGAAGTATGTTGCACTCAACACTACATAAGCAAAGTATATTACAACTTGTGATGCTTGTATAGAATCAATGTAGCTTCGTAAGTTGGTTTTTGGACCACTTGATCAGGTGCTAAATTCAACCATGATATATATTGTAATGATCAGATCCATGTGAAGCTTTTAGAGAAACCAATGTTCCATGACAGACCAAAGTACATTGATATCAAGCATTATATTCTCTTTGATAAATTCCAAAAGAGAGAAGTGGTTCTCTAGTATATCTCCACAGATGAGCATATAGAAGATATTTTGGTAAAGCCTTTGTCCAAGATGAAAAGTTTACGTACTTAAGAGACAAGCTGGGGCTCGTGGAGATGACTTCCTTTTTGGAAAAGGAAGTGATTACTCCCAGGTTGGGAGGGATCTCTAATATGTTATTGATTTATGAATAGTCATTTTCCAATTTGGAAAATGGTCCAGGATGGGCAGTTCCTTTCCAGTTCAGAAAGTGGTTCGAAATTTATGATGGAGAAGCATTCTCTAGTTTGAAAAATTGTCCAGATCAGATAGTCATTTTCGTAATGAAAATGATCTAATAGATTGTTGATGTACCATAGAAAACAATTCCCCTTGTGGTCAGTGTGGGGGAATGGTCTAGGAAAATCATTCTTCTTGGAAGTCACTATCAGTAGTGGTCAAGTAGAATGGTCCACCTCGTCGGGAAGTCATTCTATTGAAGTTCACAGTTGTAAGCAGTTTTGAAGAATGGTCTATTTTGGAGGTTGGTGTAGGACAACCATTTCCATAGGAAATGGTCTAGACAATCATTCCCTAGGGAAGAATCATTCTCTCCATGTTGCACTGTGATTAGTGCTAGAGGAATGGTCCAGGTTTATCAATTAGGGACAATCATTCCCTATGGTAGACTCATTCTCTCCAGGTTGCACTAGCATTAGTGCCAAAGGAATGGTCCAGCATCAGAAATCAGGGACAATTATTCTTATATGCTTGGGAAGAATATTCTAGATAGCCCATGGTTGATGTTTTAATTTCTGAGGGAAAAAGATCTTCCAAATATCACAGATGTGAGTGGAATAATGGACCAGATGACTTAGTTTGTATCATGATATGGTTATGCAGGTTGATATAAGATGATATGATTGTTGTAGAGACTATATGTCTATGCAAAATAGTTTTATTCTACTATGGTGGATGTGTTCCACTGGTTGTGACTATGTGTCACTTGTTAGTATCCGTGTGCTACTAGGTGTGGTCGTGTAGCACTAGATAGTAGTTGTGTACTACTATGTATAAACACAATTGTGTTCTATTGAATGGAATTTCTTTGATTTCCATGGAGACTACCACTAGTGTTGGATATGATTTCCAACTAGATGGAGTCAGTATAATGATGGACATACATTCTCCACGCAGAGAATGGTCCAAGCAGGACAAATTGATGGTGGAAAAAAATTCTCTCTGTGGTAAATGGTCCAGGACAGTCATTCTTTTAGGACATATGTATGGATTAGAAGAATAGTCCTTTTATCCCATGGCGTGGCTTCCAGCATGTGTTGGAACAATTATTCTTCTAGGACATATGTCCAGATTAGAAGAATGGTTCTTGTATCACTATGTAGAGTGAGTTATTCAACATCATGTCTGATTATTCTGATGGAGTATGTCTTCGAGAGATCATGCAGTTGATTCTATCAGAAGATCCTAATAGTGATGACGTTGCTCATGAGTTGATATACGTGATCATGGGATAACCTGTGTGGCTATGATGATGCTACTGGTTGAATGGTCTATTTTTTCTCAAGACCATTTCCTTTAATACCTCCCTATCTAGGAGGGATTGTTGATATTATGGTAGTTGTGGGAGGTATTAACCTCTACGTGTAACCTTGATGAGACTAGAATATTCTGGGAAGCAAGAGAAACCCTAAAGCATTGGATAATAACCCTAGAAGACAAGTTGGCTCAAGAGATTAATTAATATTGAGTTATTAGTCTCCAAGAAGAGAAGTCAACCCAATCAGGTGAGTTGGAGAACTATAAATAATAGGGCACTAGATCTCATTTGTCATTCTCACTCTCACAACTGCATAAGACTAGTGATGCGCAAGTTATGAGAGGAGTCGCAGTTGTAGCTGCTGCAACTGACATTTTCAGTTTTGGCTTGGAATTTCGCTTGGTTATGGTTTAGAATTTCTCTTGGTTATGGTTTGGACTTTCTGCTTGGTACACTAGATTTGGAGAGAGGTATGCTACCTTGATTGGCTATTGGTTCTAGGGTTTTCTTCCATAATTATTCTCTCTATCAAGGTTAAGGTGCTCGGGGGTGGCATTTATGCCTATGGTTGGGTGACAATATTGAAATATTGTCTATGGTGAAATGAACACACCTACTTTTCTAACAAGTGTCACTCTAATAATTGAAGCATTTGAATATGTTGAAAAGAATCATTTATTGATTACAGAATTTTTTCTTGGAAATTATACTCATTTCCTTATTTAACCTTGGTGGGTGTCATTCCATCCTAGTAAGTTGGTCACCCTCAAGAATATGGTGCTACTAGGGGGTTCCTTGAAGAGTCATCATACCATTCTCGATCATAATGATCACTTTCCATACTTCTTCCCTTTCATTTCCTCATCTTTTGGGATTTTTGGATGCACTAATCCAAGAAGGGATTGTACGAATTTCATGGGAAGAAGGGGCTAAAGGTCCAGAGGGAAACATAGTTGGAAAAAGATAAAATACAAATCATAACCTTCTAGATGCTCACCCAAGAGGTCTTGATAACAATGAAACATTTCTCCCAAAATAATTGAAATACCTACAAATGAAAACTCACATTATATAGATGTCTTGCTTGCTGAGGTGTGTACACGTATGCGGTGTCCCTTTCTTTACATGCATATGACACTTTGTGTACCTATAGCTTCAAGTGATGTTGTGGTACTCTTTTCTTCCCATGTCTTATATTACCCAATTATTTTGGACTTTAATTAATTAATGGAAATAAATGGTCTTGGAAAAAGGTTGCATTGAAAACGAAGGTGCAACACACCCTCTACAAAG